>VZRN01005752.1:23648-167126 GCA_013397935.1 Dasyornis broadbenti | reverse complement strand
AAATCCTGTTAAATAATTTAACTGTAAATGAAAGCATTATGTGAATTTTATTTTTTTTTTTTTTAATGGGCTCCCATGAAAAAGTGAAATCACAAGCAATACCATCCACATGTAAGCTACTTATGGGAATTGTGGGTGATACTGTTTTTTGCATACAAAACCCCGTTTCTTCAACAAGGTGCTTTGTGCAGACTTGAGGCTCTTCTCTGAATGGCTCACCTTATTGTAATTAGCACCTGAATTGATACCTTGTAAGAGAAACACAGTTTTGAGGCACATTCAGACCAGCCATTTACGGGCGAGGATCAGAAATGCAGGTGTTGATGATGAGTTTCCATCATCTTAACAATAACTTATGGTTTAAGAATGATGTCCCTCTTTGTTCACCTGCTGTCAAATCACACGATACCTCAAAAAGAGGTGCTGGAAAATGACTCTGCCCAGCCGTTTGTTCTAATATTTAGACTTAGAAATTTAGGTTCTGTCTGAGAACGAACAGTATTTTCAGACCAACTCGCAGCTTTTAAGCGAAGTCTGTAGGAAAGGGGGAAAGAATGTAATGAATTGTGGGAAGTTCTGGGAGGAAAGCTGCTTAAATTTGGGATTAGGACAGAGAACATAAGAGAAAAAGTTTTTAGGTGATTTGGTTTCTCTCGGAATAGGTGTGACATGACTGGTCTGTCGTGTTGCTGTGAGGGGGTCACCATTCCCTGTGCCTCCCGCTCTGCTCCTGCGGAGTTCCTGGTGCACAAACTGTTCAGCTCCGAGGAGTTGATGAGCAAAGCCATGTTCACAAGTTCAGTTGCAGCTTGTAAGAGACTTTGAGAGTAAATGGTTGCAGGCAGTGGCCTGAGTGGTTACTAACACAGTGATAGGCGCCTTTTGACCGTGACGAAAGAGGAAGTGTTTTCTTTGTGGGCCTGATCAGCCAAAGTACAGAGGGTGTTTTGGTGCCTCAGTCAGTAGTGTGGTATGAGGAAGAACTTCGAATAAAAGAGTCAAACCTTCTGAGCAGCAGTACTCGGTTTGAAAGGAATCTGTGAATCTGCTCAGCCTTTGGGTAGATGATAACACCCATGAAGGTTTGGAGCATTAGCTTTGTAGTCCTGGAACGCTCGATTTAGCCACAGGCAGCTTCCAGCTACACTGTAGTCCTTCTTAGTGACCCCAAACTTCCATCTGAAATTTGTTTCCAGGCTGTTTGACAGCAGCATGAGCAGCCCCACATCTCCTGAGTGTTCGGGCTCCTGTGGAGCATCACAGTGCTCCATCAGCAAATGCCCCTTTGCAATCTGCAGAAGCATCTTGAGAACGCAGGCCCAGGGAATGCACAAAACCTTCCCACAGCTGGGGGGTTTCCTGCTTTCTCCTCTTTGCAATGAGCAAAACCCTATCACTTGTCTAGTCATGGGTGGGACAAGGAATTGGTGACAAAAGAAATACAAAAATGTTTTTAAAACTCTGAAATGTATGAGATGGCGCCCAGCTTGCAGGGGTGAAGACTTTGTCGTGTATATGGTAAACAGTGGGATTACTATTTACTTGAATAAAATTCTATGAAAAGTTTGCATAAGCACATACTTCTTTCCTTTGTAGTTTTTGTATCCAAGTAATTAAATGAAAATAATTAGATTGAATCTGAGGAATTTTTTCCTCTGTTTTTCTTGCTAAAGTGAGGGAGCTGAGTTTGTTTATCCCTAAGGAGATAATGGCAGAGGGAAGTCTTCAATTTTGTGTATATTTCTCAATAGGTACCTGTTTGACAGTAATCTGTGCTTTTTTGTTCACAGCAGGTCAGGAAATAATAAGCTTAATTGGATAAGTGCAAAAAGATCTAAATTAAAATTGTTTGAAACTTTCCAGTGATAGTGATATTGAAACACTGGAATTGAGAGGATGGAAGAGTAGAAGAGACTTCATTTCTGCCACTTTTAATGATGCATCAGCTTGCTAATTAGAATGAAAGCTCTGAATTGTGTAGGTGATAGAAATGATTCTCCATGATTCTCTGCACCTGAGCTTTTTCTGAAAGTGCAGCCATTTCAAAAACAAATTAAAATGACAAAATTATCTCTGTTTTAGGCTTTCCAACTTATTATTGTATCAACTTATTATTAAAAAGAGAAACTTTAAAATTACTTTACTGATAAAACAGCTTTAAGATAAAGCTGTCTTAAAGTCCTGATGTCCAGAAAAAGAAAAATCTGTAGGTTTGGTGTTGAAGGGCAGTCAGGGAGTATTTGAGTGTGCATATAATGTGTAATTGTCATAAGAAGAAGGGATTAAGTGTTAGAGGTGAGAGAGAGTCATGTAAGCAAAACTATTCTCATGAAAAAATTAAACTATTATCTGGAACCTAGAAAATGTTGTTGCCTGTCCTGTAGTTTTTTATGAAATGTGTGCTCTCGTGTAATGTGACAAACTTCCTCAAATTCCTGTTTGGGTTAAAATGTTGCTTAAAACCAATTACTTGCACTGATTGGAATGTGTGTCAGGTGCCATATTTAATTTCAACCACATTAAAATTCTATGTGATCATTAATAATTAAAACAACCAGTAGAAAAGCATTGGCTTTGAAGGTTGAAAAAGCATATTGTCTGCGAAAATCCCTTTGTGCTCCACTTTGAAATTATCTCCTGGTGTAAAAAAGCACAAAATTCAATCCATCTCTTTCCCCCTTTAAAATTCAGAATAAAAACATATGCAAAATACATTTAAATCACGTTTAGACAAATTCACTTTGTAGTTCAGTGCAGGCTACAGGCTAAATTGGTAGAACTACATCAAGTTAATTGCTATTGAATGAAAGCTTGTTACCTGTTCTTAAAGCCTTTGCATTTACCCAGTTTCAATTCGTGCAACTCAGCTTAGATTTAAAAAGACATTATCGTAATTATGAACAATATTTTCATTCTTAAACATTTTTTTTTTTTTTAGAAAACAGTTATATCTCTGGAGTTTAGTAACTGTCCAAATTTATGTAATGAAAATTGTTTCTCCTTCTTCATTGTCATAGTATATAGAAACTGTTAATAATTTGAGAAACAGATTCTGTCCTTTTCTGCCCCACATGAATGGGTTTTTTTAATCTGTTTGACTTTTGTAAAACAAAATTTATTATGGAGCTATTTATGGAATTTGTTAATGGATGTGGATCACTGTTAGTGCAGTTAATAGATCCAGTGAAAATATAAGAAATACATGCCACAAAATTTGCATTTTTGCTTCTTAACTGTAAGGTCTTTTTACAATCTAAAAAGAACTTTGCTAAAATGCGTTGGCTTTTGTTGTTGTGAAGGTGGTTCTGGGGTTTTTTAATCTGCCCAAAAGCTCCCAGAATGACAATTTCTGTCTTACTTTTCACCACAAATCTTCCCGTATCACCTGAACACAGTGGTGAGCTTAAATCTCAGCTGAGCGAGAGAACATGATCAGGCTCTGCAGAGATAATTGACTTCCCTGTTGGACAGACACCTTGGATAAATTGTTACCTAAATCCTTCTTACACTCCTCAGTACTTTCTTCGTGTTGCTCTTTGTTCATGAAGTAATGACCAAAGCGTTTCAGGCATAAAACCATGTTTAGGCAGGGAAGGCAGCTGGAATTAAAATAATAAGGAAAAGTTACCACATTTTTACACAAATAGAAGTGTTTGTCAACAAAAACACATAGAAAGGGAAGTCATCTCTTTCTCTGCTCTGAGGAGATTCTCTTGTTTGACTCTTTTCAAGCAGGGCCTTTTAATACTTTGCCTTTTAAATTTGAGAGAAATATTACATTAGTGTACAAGTTGGCCAGGGTTCCTTGTCTGTTCTTAGTGTGTCAATTATGCTTTTTCTCAAGGAGGTGAAATGTCCTCAAATGCATCTTATTTTCTTTTATCTACCTTTTTTATTATTATTATTCTATTAATACTAAACTATAACTTTTTAAGCTTTCTTTCAATTTCTGGAAATAAATCTTTCTGTTAATGCTATGTAATGGAAGTATTCACAGTAGTGCAATAGGCAATTGTTCACTCTATGGTGAATAGCAATAAATTATCAAGAGATTAATTGTGGAAACAAATAACTTTTCTGACGCCCTGAAGACTCTGGCTTGTTCTTGTTTGATAGCTCATGTTGAGTAATCTGAAGGATAAAAAACTGACATTAATGAGCAGTTATATTATTATACAAATGTTGATCTGTAATAAAATGAGAATCTTTTTTCTATTTATAGATACCTTGATTGGTTTTTCAGCAAGTCTTGCTGGAGCCAAACTTTTTTAGACTTAAATTCAGCTGTTTAGATTTAGGTACAGCTGATGTAAATGAAAATATTTGACAGCCAGTAGAACTAAACAAATTTCTAGCTGGTGAAACTTTGCTCTTCTGCTGGGCACTGCACCATATTCAACTTCTTCTGTTAAAAGTACCTACATGCTGCTGAGTTCTACAGCCATTTAGAAGATTGAATTTTTCAGTTGTTGTGAGCTGAACAAAACAGCTTTTTTAAAAGAGCAATTGTGTAAGGGAAGGTTCCTGATACTAAACTTCCATTACCTTTATTTTCATCTGTTCAAGAAGTTTAAGACACCTGACACTGCAGCTCCTTCCACAAAGTGAAATTTCATCTTGAGAGCCTTCTAACCATACAGTGTGTCTTCTGTATCTGACTCTGGCAGGTTGTTCAGAATGAAGTAAAGGTGCTCCTCTCTGATGTCACGTAGCTGTGCTGTCACAAGTAGTTGCTCTGCTCATGTGCAAGTTTCCTTTTTTGTTAAGTCCATGGGAGATTTGCTACTTGGGAGAGAGTTATTACCTAAAGAGTCGGCAGTGGGGAGGTTGAGCTTCTGGAAGGAAAACGGTAATCCTTGAGCACTTGAAAGAGTTGTGTACTAGGTTGGTACAGGTACAGATTGTAGAGCTCCCCTGGCTGATTTTGACATGCTTTTTTGAGTTCAAATGCAGGAGGTTCACTCATGATGTATTTTGCACCTCCTCCAGCCTCACAAAGCCTGCTCAGTCTGTGTCCTGCGCTGTCAGAGGGAGGATCCAGTCTGCAGTGCACAGGTCAGAATCCTCAGCAAGGCTCCAGTTCTTTATGGCAGTACAGGATCTCCTTTTGAGCACTTACCTAGTGCTGATAGAAAGAAAGGGAGGCAAGGATTCCCTGTGAAAAGGATCAGCTTGGCTTTGGAATGTATAAATACCATCTTTCTCATGACTTAACTTTTCCTATGGCAAGTCAGAACAGCAGGAGATTGAACTGTTGAAAATTGCTTCTGATGAATTTTGGAGAAGGATAAAAAGTAAAAGGAACAGCACATTCACTTTGTTGCTTCCCCTTCCATTACATTCTTTCTTATCCAATATTTTTAGATTTTAAAAAAAATGTTCAAAGTAAATCTGAAATATTTTACAGTACCCTCTGGGGTAAAGCTATTTGTTTTTAATAGGATTCAATATTTCTTATAATTTATTATTAATTTCTTTCAGTGATCGTAACTTTTCAAAGTAGCCATAGAGAAATAATTTCAAAAGATGTTGAAACTACTTAGATCACATCAGAGGAGGTGAGCAAATGGCTGTTAGCCTTTCCTCCTCGTCTCCAGAGAGTAACTATGACTGTACTTTATCAGCTGAACCAAAATATAATTCTTTTCTATCAAAAAATACTTTCTTTTCTTCATAGCATTGTGATCTAGGCTAATTTTTAAATGAAAAGATAATTTTGAATGCTACTCAGCTCTGTTTTTCTAAGCTCCAAACTACAAACCTTTGGCATGTTTTCTCTGTTGCCATTGGTCTCAATAAATAAAATATTTATTAGTACACAGGAGAGTTTCGGAAGTGTTTGACTGGAAAGGGTCAGGGTTTCTTCCAAAGCTGACTGAAATCTGGTGGGCAGTTTCTTTTATTTATATCTCTTCGCTTCGTTAATGTGAGGTCATTGGAACATGCAGTGACGACTTGATGATTAGAGGACAGTATCCTTGATATCCCCTTGTCACGTACCAGATCTCCTCCTTTACACCTGTGACACTGTGGCTGAGTGCTGCAATAGCTGAAGTTTGCAAAGCGTATTAGCACATGGAGGATCAAGTTGTGGAAAACTCAGTAGCTTCTGAAGAAAAAAATGCTTCTTAGTCCAGTGGCTAAAATGGGGTAACATATTAGCGTCATTTCACATATGAGGATGGGGGTTTTTTGTTTTGTCTGAAAGAGTTCTAAAGCATTTATGTTGCAGATGAGATTTCCTGGTTCAAATCTCTGTATTCCACTTTTGTTAATGCAGATACGTAAACATCTGCCCTCCAAGGAAATGCATCTGCCACGTACTCAGTAATGTGGCACACTACAAAAGCCTTTGCAATTCAAAATAAAAAGCCACCATAGTGTAACCTGCTATTGGCTGGGAAATGCATATGTAAGTAGCTTTTTGTAATTGTTCATGAAGCTTTCGGACAGATATCCCTCAGGTACTGAGAATTTCAGGAGGCTGTGTGATGATACTATTTATTCAGGTTACATTATCAGCATTCTTTACACCACGACTTCTTTAGGCACCTGGGACTTTGTATAATTAGTTCTGTAAATTTCTTTTGCTTGTCAGTAAACTTATTTCACCTGCCATGTGGAAATGGTTCTCTTTAATGTTTTGCCGCATCTCGCTATGGACCAAAGCAGTTGGGCAATGGCAGTGTCCTGTGGCTCACTAAATTTTACCTTTGCCATTGCAGGTGTGGCGAGTCAGCTTGAAATTCAGAGTGCCAGTAGGGAAGTCCAAAATTATTTTGCTGAGGAAGGTTCTGCTGTTTCAGTGATCTGAAAAGTGCGGTGCATCCCTCGGTGGTTTCACCTCACCCTAAGGTTTGAACGTGCCCAACTTTATCCTTTTATGTGTAATAAGAAAATATTATGTTGGTCAAGAGTGATTCCTCATCTTTTATAAAGGTACTCGTCACCTGTCCTCTGACCCACTTCTAGTTACCAGCTCTGGAACGATGTTTCTTTTGAAGGAATAAGTTTGGGATTTTTTCTTAAGAGTAGTTTGAACTTCTCAGAGTTTTTGACCTCTGGAAAGAAATCCACAACTGACAGGCTCTTTATTGAGAATGGCACATCCCACATAGAAACCCACCAGGAAAAAAAAGTTTACAAGTCTCTCTAAACTCAGAAAGTATGTTTTAACTTTGAGCATTGTATTTTGAATAAAACTAAATATGGCATCAACTGGCATGATTGTCATGAGGTAATTGGACCCAAGAGATTAGAAGCATTTGGCTACAAGGCGTACCTGCAACAACCCAGAATGTAAATTATAATAATTACTTCACAATAAAAGTCTGCAGAGCTGCACTTTATTTCCCAAGTACCTTGAGGTTAGCAAAATGCTTTTGGATACTTTCAGCAATTTCATTTCCTTCACACCCTAAGGTTACTTCTATTAACATCAGTTTGATGAAGGAGTGAAATGAACAAATGCAAATATAACTGAATTTGGTTCTACAGATTCAGTGCTGGTTTGTAAAGGAAATGGTTGTGCCCAGTATTGTTTAAGTATTTCTATTTTTTTTTTTTTCCCACACCAATTCTGCAGATGCTTTGTGCAAGTTTTCAGTGGTTATTGCCTGTGAAGTCACATTTCACTGAGAATTGTAAGCAAGCCAAAGAATTTTGATACATTAAGGTCAGGAGCTGAGGAGGGTGGGAGGAATCTACGAGATAACTTTAAATACTTAAACCTTTTACCCTGAGCTTTACATACCCTGCATATTTTAATGTGGTTAATATTCCTGTGCTTGCCATACCTGTGTAGCCTCAACTGCTGACAGCGACGCTTTCTGCGCTAGAAACTCTTCACGTCACTTAGACTGGAAAATGTGTGGTAACCTGACAAGGGGAAGGGAGAAACCTTCAGGGTCATAAAAATGAGAAGGGTGGTTTGTAGCTTATGTGGTGAAGCAGGCAGTTCTAGCACCGCTTACGTGATCCAGCAGGAGAAAATAACACATCAAAATTTTGCGTGTGTTGTCTTGCATGTATCAGAATTTTCGTAGTGGCGAGATAAGGAGCAAATGTCTTCCACCTGTATCCTGCTCATAATTGGTAAGGAATCTCTGTGTGTGCTCTGCATCTTTGGGGCCTAACAGTTCTCATCTATTTTCTATTAAGAAGCAGACTTTCCATTTTCTGATGGCCTTGAGTCAAAAAGAACAGGCTGCCCTGTCATGGATTGTATTACTTTGTAAACTGCACCTTAGAACTGACTCGCCCTTTAATCTGTGTGTTCCAAGCTTATTTTATCTGCACGTGGTTTGGTTTTTTCCTGTGATTGCCAATTGAAGTATTTTGCTTGCAAAGTCACTGGAAAAATTAGATGCCTGGATTCATGCTTCTCTTAGATTTAAGGCTTTAGTGGACCAAATTATGCTGCAATGGGTGGGGAGACAAGAATGGGGTAGGGAGGAAGGGGGGGAAAACCCCAAGACTTTGTTCATTGTGTTTTCTCTTTCTTTTGGTACCTAAGAACAGCTTCATCCAGTTAATCTCCTTTCACAGGGTGCTGTTCAAGTCAGTAGATGATGACACAGTTCTACATTTCATCTTCTCTCAGAATTTAAATACTTCTTTGGCTGCACTTCTTTATGACTAAAGAAGCAACTGAACCTAATTTTTGAACAGAGCTGAAAAGTAAAACTTCTTTTTTTCTGCCCAGGTATTAGGCCTGTGGATATGCAGGAATTTGAGATATGTTTTCTTTGCTACTTTCTGAAAATATAGGTTGAATTTGACTTACTCTCTAAAACTTAACTATGTGTAAGAGTACAACTGAGCAGTGCTGACCAAAGTTGTGCAGTCATTCATTATTTCCACCACAGAAATGTAATGCTATTAGGACAAAATGTAATGCTATTAGGACAAAAGCAGAGCATCTTTGTAACTCCAGGAAATCAAACATCAGCCACCCAAAACTAATAGCCTGTCATTACATTTCTGTTTATCAGAGAACAAAATTTTCTTCTTGCTGGCTTGAAAAGGATCCCCGGAGTAAAGGCTTCTATAAATTGCATAAATCATATTCTCCATCAAGTCACCTAATGATGTTTTGGGGGTGGCATCATTAGACTTCCACACTATATTGTGCCTGAAAAGGGATGAAAACTCTGTTCTAATTATCCAGGAACTGAATAACAGGGACAAATAAATAATATTCAGTTAGATTTTTAATTATCTTTTCCTGAAAAACAAGCAAATAAACAACATTTTTCCAGGGTCTGATTTTTACTAAAATCCCAGTCCCAAAGAGCATATTCTTGTTTTCAGTAGAACTAGAGCTAGAATTTTTAATTTCAGTTTTTGTTTGCAATTCTTATTGTCCATTCTCATAGACAGGGTGGATAAAATACTTGTGGTATTGTCCTTGTGGATAGATTGCTGATTTGTCTTCATGTTTCTTGAAAAACTGTTCAGGATATTGATCAACATCTCATTGATTTTGTGTTTACTGCACCTGCAGTATTGTTTTCCCGAAAGCACTCCTTGTCTCTTGCCTAGGTGGGTATGCAGTGTCTTTCCTTTCAAGAAATCTAACAAGAAGCATTCTTTCCATATTCTACTTTTATAAACTAAAGCACCAAATCTTAAATGCTTTTAAAACTGGAACTGCTAATCTGTATAAAACAGTATTAACTACATTTATGGTAACCAACTGGTAGATAAATATTACTGTAAGACAGCATAAACTAAATATTGTATGTCCAAAGGGTACGGTGCTTCAATTTGTGCCACAGATTTGTGGTTGCCAGTCTTGCCACTTCTGCTCTTGCAAGGAAGAGCAATGAAATGTCTCTTGATCACTTCTAAGCTGCCCCAATTGCACCAATTAGGGAATATTTCCTTGTGGGAAGGATGACTGTAACTTCTGCCTCCTTTAAGATTGATTTCCATAGAATCTCCCTGCAATTGGAATGCAATGTCCTCTGAAAACCATGACTGAAATGCCCGTGTTAAGAAAGGAAAGATATGAACAAGTGCATGCCAGGTCCCTGCTTTTCTGACATCACCCTGCACGGGCAGATGGACCCCCTCACATGGAGACGGTGGGGTTCAGGAAAGATGGAAAGTTTGGGCTGCTGATACGGATCTCGTGTGTGAATTATTAATCTCTAGCGTTAATTAGTTTGTCATTTATAGTCTTCCAAGCTGACCTTAACTTTCCCATTGCTGAAGCATATTTCTGCTTAACCACAGGACCACTGTTAATTTTTGACTCATCCTTTTAATGCCTTGAAATGCACCTCATGCTTTTGTTTTAGAGTTTGCACAAAATTGAGTGTTCTGATTTTCTAAAGTAAGCGAGGCATTTGCATTGCCGCGATAAATCTTTGTGTCCTGTCCATAAAGCATGGAGTTCAGGCAGCAGAGTCAATAGTCACAACATCGTGAATCGTTTTGCACCGTGGGCCTGACTGAGATGATCTGGGGGTGTTGGTAACTTGTGCACACACTCTGCTGTGTTCCTGCACGGCCTCAACACCAGCCATTCATAGAATTTTATAGGCTCAGAACCACCCTAACGCTCTGTGAGCCCCTAATGACAGCCATTCATGCTTTGTTACCCTCTGCTCTCCCAGCTCTCCGTCTTCGGATAGAAGATTAATGAAATTGCTGACATTTAAATGTCTTCTCATCCATACTCCAGATAATTACCTGTATGTACTTTAATGATTTCCCCACACACTTCATGCAATTAAAGACATAAGCAATTTTTCTTCTAAAACATTTTGAGGAAGCATACATCTTAGGGCTACTTATGTCAAAATATTAATGTCCCCTCTAATTTGGAAAGCTTCCTAATATCGTATCTTTGGAATATCTGGGACTAATTTAGCTATTTAAAAAAAACCAAACGGATTAAATTTGCCTAAGTTCTCTTTTAAATGCTGATTTTCAATGAAGCTACTCATCTGTATCAACCAAGTGCATATCTTTTCAAGGCTAGAAGGAGAATTTTTGATGCTTGTTGAGAGAAAGCAATCTGATGGATTTTTAGATACCTTCATCTAGACTCTAGTATTAAATAGAAGGTGTTTAGATATTTTGAGGCCTGTAACTTCAGGTATGAGTGACTGTTCCGCTAGAAACCACGCATTTTCATACACTGTGTGTGGCTCTGTGAGCCTTCTTGACTGATGGGTTACCTTGTTATCATTTGATAATTTTCTCCATTGAGTATCCAGGTTTTTTCCTTTTCATAGCTTATCCTATTGGTGCTTTTTGTCTTGGTTGTTACTTGCCCCCATCTCCTGTGATGCAGGAGTGGCCATGCTGAAGCAATTCTCATCAGAGCTGCCCACATGGTTAAACTGTGCCCAAAGTTAGGGTGAAGTTTAAGTCCCTGTGCTGCTGTTTGTCCTTAATGCCTGGAAGAGCAGGGGCTGGGCTAGACTGTAGTACCTGATAAGAGCATTTCTGTAATAACACTATTTGTTTTTCATTTCTTCTAGCGAGATGAAAGACACAGTATCTAAGAGCCATTAAACCAGAGATTCATTTACTTCCTGGCATTTCTACCTAAAATGGAGCATTGTGACTAGGCAGGAAGCCAAGTAGATCACATTTTTTGTTTCCATTACAAAAACATTCTTTTTTTTTACACCTTAAGGCTAGTGGTTGATAATCACAACTGTTACAGATTTTTTTTTTTTCCTGGTGAATGTTACACAGTGAATTTTGTTCCACTACTGCAAATAGAAGCTAGGAGTTCTTGTTTTACAATTTCTGTTGCGTTTTCAAGTCTTATAAATCAAATTATTGCACATGGTTATACATATATATTTCTTTTTTTCATTTCAGGTTTAAAGCTCTTTAAACCTGTGTCAATGCTATTAAAATTCAATTCAGGACCAGTGGTGACGAGGTTGTGATATTTAGCAGTGAGAACTGTCTGTTTTCCATCATAAATCAATAGCTAACACCTATTCATTCCACACAGTCCATCAAAGAGCCCCTGCATGTTTGTAATGTTTTTCTCTGTGAATTTTAAGCAGTGAGCTGAACACTTTACATTCTAAATACCTTTGCCAGTCCCAGCTTCCTTATACAAAACAACTTTTACTGTCATCCTGTGTTTTGTCACCGGTGTTTGAGTGTCAGCTGACAAACTTCTGAAGCTCATCAGTTTTCTCAATCTCTCAGATGTGAAAGGAGATCTTGAAGGGATTTCCTTATTCAGATATTGGTAGATATCACAGTAAAATTTTCCCCCTCCCCATTCACATTTGGTTGGTTCATGTAGAGCATTATGCTAATACTTCTAAAGTGCTTTGGAATTATAAAATGTTCTACAAGTGAGTTCAAACAGCCGTTTTACACTGAGGGGCTGTTTCGTATCTTGTTATATCGAGGATGAGGTGCCCCAGGACAGGCTGGATGGATGGGCCAGGGTTGCTCGATGAAGTTCAGCAAGGCCAAGTGCCAGGTCCAGCGCTTGAGTCACCACCACCCCATGGTTTGCTCTCTTCTCCCAAATTCCTTCACCAAAAGGGCTGTCAGATACTGGAACAGGCTGCCCAGGGAAGTGCTGGAGTCGCCATCCTGGAGGGGTTTAAAGGAGGTACAGATGTGGCACTGAGGGACACGCTTTGGTGGTGAACGGGGCAGTGCTGGGGTCACGATTGGCCGCAACGATCTGAAAGGTTTTTTCTGACCTAAATATTCCTATGTTTTTCTGATAGCCCGAGTATCACACTATAGACAACAACAGGGCTTTTACTCAGGGAACAAAGTCAGTATTGCAGGATTCCACGTCAAAATCTTTCCCTTAATTTGGGAACCAGCAGGCCCATATAACGCTGTGCAGCTGGAGCTGTAGCATTTCCTGGCCTGGAGATGTAATGAGCCATTAGCATACTACACTGTCTGGAAGTTTTCTTTATACTTCAAAAGGGAAATGGAGATGAAAAAGCACAGAGATGAAACACAAATTTTCCCCGTTCCTCAGCTGTTGAAAATACAAAAGGTCACAATTGAAAGCTAAACTGTAGGTTGATTCTGGGTGAAGAAAGGCTGTTTCATCTCCTCTGTCTTAGAGAAGATATTTAGAAATTTAGATATTTAGAAAAACATTCTGGTACCATCTGCAGCACCAAGTGGTTGAGTGGCAAGCTGTTAAGAAGAGATGTGGATTTCTGTTTTGATGTACACACATCACTGCTTAAGTTCAGAGAGCCATGCCAAAAGTATTTCAATGTAAACATAGTGGATTTTTTTAAACATTAAATCCTAACTTATTTAAAAAACAAATTTCCTAGCCATTTGTATAATAAGGTTTATTTCTGAGTTTCAATCTAAACTTTTAAACAGAGGGTTACTCAGTCTCCTGTTACTTTACAGGTTTAAGAAGTGTTTGCTGTGCTAAATGAGCACCTTGTGTTAGAAATTTCCATAGACACTTCACTCTCAGCTGGGTCTTTATTCTGTGAAAGTAAATGTAAGTTAGGTATGACTGGGAGACCGCATCAAAGGCAGAAATCCTCACTTTTCCAGATTAAATCAAACTGGCATTTTTAGGCTTTGTTCTGGTTCTGTTCTTATCATTGCAGTTTTTAGAGACTCCATGACAAGAAAATTTTAAGTGCATGCTCTAAATACATCTGATTATTTATTGAGACTTAAATATTTAGTTTTGTCTTTATGTTGCTTAATTGTTGTATATGGCTCTGACGTGGGTATTCATGGATATGCAGGTTAGGATTTCTGAAACAACATGTAGTAAGAACCTGCCCTTGGAAATAGAGGATATCGGCAAATAAAAGTGAATTTTTGAATCGTCTCATTATCCTAAGGATTTTTCCTCACATAGGCCTGTGGGAATGTGCACTGTAGCAAATGTAAATGAAGCACTTATTTTTCATAACCCCATGACTACAAAATAAATGCAAAATGTTGCTGTCTCCTTAGAACAGAAAAACAGGTTTACTGCTCCATAATTTGCAGGAAACCACTCGGTTTCACTGCTGTTTTGGAAGTGAGATGTTAAGAAGAGTTATTCTAAAACATCTGAGCCTGTGTCTGCTGCTTCTTTGAGGTTTTGACATCCACAGTGTGCGAGGTCATGGGCATAACTGCATAACCCTGTCCTTAGGTCAGTCCTCGGTTGCAATTAGGGAGAAAGGGTTGTAATGCTGAGTTTCAGGTCACCAGAGCGTCCCATTTTAGGAGGGGTTCACTCCCCCCCGACAGCAGCCGGTAATGCTTTATACACCTCTTCTGTAGCCCCCAAGTGCACAGTGATGATCAGAAATGTGTTTATCCTTTCACATTTTATTATTTGATGAGCATATGGAGCAAAACAAATCCTGACCCTTCACCTCTAGTCTGTTAGCAAAACCCAAGATTCTTACAAAACAAGCTAAAACAGCAGGAGGATGGCATTTGGGAGCTGTGTAGTTAACTGAATCTTGCTCATCCTGGTAAAGCAATGTATGGGTTTGCACAAAAATTCTTTCCTCCTTTTAGCATGTTGTTCTCAGAATTACTTCTAGTGTTGGCCTGAGTTATAGAATTACCTCATTTAGGAAACAGTTGGGTGAGATGAGCTTAGGTGAAACCTGCCGCAAGCATCCTAAAGTCTTCAAGAGGTGTAGACATGAGGAGGCTTACAGGATCAACGCTTTGTCATGTGTAAAGCACAGAAGATTCAACATGAAACCTGCTCCAGGTGACCCTGCGTGAGCAGGGGATTCTTCCAACCTCAACCATTCTCCAATTCTGTGTCCTCTTAACTATATTGAGCTTTCTTCTCTTTTTTTGTTAATAGTTTTGCGTAGCTAGGGAGAACAGGCCATACCAGACCTCATTAGCCTCTGCATTTCTTTAATTTCATTTTTTCTGAATTCTGTGAATTTCCTACATTAACTCTGGGAATATGCCTGGCTTCTAAGGACAGCTTTTCAAAGCAGTGTCCAGCCACAGCATTGGCTTAAGTCATTAGAGGTGATAAATGCTAAAGGAAAAGTCGCTGCTTTCATTCTGTGTCCTTTGCGCTGTGCAGAAAGGCCTGATTTCCTATAGGGGTATTTCAGCTCTGCTGTTGGGAATGTCTGGCTGGAGAGTCTCAGATGATCCCTTGGAAAGTTGATGGATTAACATGTACTGGAGAGGGCTTAAAGAGCTCTGAAATGGCAAATGCTGTGCTTTCACAGACCCTGTCCTTAAAGAACAGTAGGCCATGTGAGGGTGGGGCAAAAAGCTTCCTTAAAACTGACTAAACTCATTGAGGCCTGAGGAAGCTGTGATCCACCTCTTAGCAGCAGAAAATCACAGTGTCCCAAACAAGGCATTTACAGGCAAATTAAAAGCCTGCAGAACTCGAGTGCAAGTGCATGATGCTGTAAATACTAATGGCAGTGCTATCACTTAATTCAGCTATTAGGTCTAATTAACTTGATGTAGACTATTTGGCAATAATAAGTTAATGTTATATTCCGTGGAATTAGAACATGACAACATTACACCCCTGTTGATAAAAATGACAGAATTATGTTCAATTACCTGTGGGGAGATACACTGGTTATTAAATCCTGCTATCTATGAAAAGCAAACTCACATGTGTCCTTAGAAAGAAATTGGCTTCATCAATAACAGCTTCACCCCCTTATTACAGCAGAGCTGCTGTGCCTGCTGGTGAGCTGGATCTTTGCCTTACTTTGTTTTTCATGTAACAGATGTGCTGCTTCATCTTGTTGTACACTGAACAAATCCAGAAAACACTTGATTTTCCTGCTGGTATCTCTCTGATTTCCACGTGACCACCATTTTGAGTGGACTGCTGAAAATTCTTCCCAGATACCTTTGCCTAAACTGGATGAGATGAAGTTCACAGCAAGTATTTTAAAAGAAAGCGTCCTTTGAGAGCGCCGTGTTCAGAGCATGGATTCGGTTGTGTCGGATGCAGTGACACAGGCAGGATTGCACTGCCTGCCGCTAACAAAGTTACAAAATAAATTTGGAAAAATGCAAGTCTTTGGGGGCAGAGGCTTAAGGGTCCTCCAATTTGTGATTCTGCATGTAGTTTGCCTTCTCAGTCGTAATAGGTTTATTGTACACAGCAGAAACTGCTATGGAAATCACATCCCACAAAATCATTGCCAACTGGCAACTGAGACCTAAATTTGGAAATCCATTCAGTTTTCCTGTTAATCAACTGCACTTGATAAAATGGGCAGTAGTAAATTAAAATTATATATTAGTGAAGTTGCAGTTATCTATTGCTGTATAAAGATAGCATTGGTAAAACTCAATCTTTTTGCCATCTTTAATTAGCCTCCTTCTGTATTACAAATGTAATTAAAATGCCATTAGTGCCATATTTCTAAAGAAATCAATTCTATTCATAAAATATTTCTTACAGGAAAAAAAAAGTCAAAACAAAACCAAAAACCTAAGCTACAACAACAAACCAAAAAATAACCGCATAAGGTGGATTTAAGGAAGTTATGCTTTAAAAAACAATCATATTGCTCCCAGTTTTTCAGTTTTCCTGTTAGTTTAGAAATGTCAGAAGGCCATCAGAGCAGCTGTTGGAATGCCTAATCAGAGTGGAGCTGAATTTCTACATTTAAAACAAGGTGCAAGCTAGTTTTCATGGTATCCCTTGCCTTTCTCTCTAAATTCTTGCTCAGTTGGAGTTTTATTGGCTAGTTGGACTTAATCTTTCAGGCTTTCAATGTAGGGCTTTTTTTAAATATATTTATTGGGAGGATTTCATAATAGTAGCACCTAGGAAAACAGCTTCTGATCAGCTGATCGGAATGATCCCCACCTACGCGTGTAGAATTCCAGGAATGTTACTGGAACTGCTCAAGGAAAGGCTGCTCGTGGGGCACCTGGGAACACCAGCCTGTGTTTTGTGGGGAGATTAAAAACATCGCTTTGTCAGGATTGCTTAATATGTAAAACATGTTACGGAAACCCTGGTGCTCAGGGGAAGAGCACGCATTTTGCTTTTATATTCCCATTATGCCAGGAGCTTTGCCAACTCATAAGCAAAAGTAGTTTTCTATGTCCTTTAAATTTAAAACAGGCAGCTGGAAAAAAGTCAACTCTAGAGTTGTGTGACCTATTGGGTTGAGTGTTTAATTTATGAAAGAATTTCAGAAAGGCGAAAGAATCCTCCATTTCTGTTAATGCTGGGGGTCGTCATTAGGATCTGGCATGTCTGAGGCATTTTTTGCATTCAGAATTGGTGATTCAGTTAGTTTTCCCTACCCACTGCAGATCCGTGATGCTGTATTCAGAAATAAAATCTCATTGGAGAAAAATAAGGTGATATTTTCACAGTCAGATCACTGTGAACTGATTAGAAAGAGAGAGGAAATGGATGGAGAAAAAAAATCTAGAAAGAAGCAATTCCCACCTCTTTCATCTTCTGAATGTGTGAAAATACAGATTAAAAAGATGCATATCTGTGGAAATACATACACAAAAGTTTACGATCCACAAATATACTCAAGCCTGATTTACAGTTTGGTGAAACAGATGAGGATTTTTTCAATTATCTGTGGCTCATTGCTAAGAGATTTATTGTTCTGAATCCAGATTTATGGACTTCGGCTTTTCTATCATAATTTTAAAACATTCTTTAGATAAAGATATGAAAATCGAGGTTCTCATTGTCTAATAATAATAAATTTCCTTTTACATGGATTTCATTTTCTTTCAACATTAAATTTTGTGGCACAGCGTGAAGCAGCCTCTGTGGCCTATGAAAGAGCCAAAGAAACTGCATTTGTTTTGTTTCACCTGGGGTTTTGTAACAGTCTGCAAGGGCACAACCGGACATTTATGTGGCCGAAATGGGATTATGTGGCATGTATGGGACTAAAATCCCAATATTCAGTGACGTGCAATCTACAGGTTACACTCCAGAATGAAAATAGCAATTCCTACTTAATGGCACTCCCTGATTACAGATTTTTTGTATTACCATCAGTCTTTCTTTTCTGTCTCGTCAGTTTCTTTCTTTCTGGAGCTGTTTGGGGTCTTTGTTTGGTTGGGGTTTTTTGCGAGTTTGGGGTTTTGGTTGGTTGGTTGGGTTGGATTTTTTAGGTGGGGTTTTTTTTTTTTTTTTTTAGGTGGGGGTGGAGTGTCCTTTTGGCAGGTTGAGCTTTGTGCGGTGGGTTTTTTGTTTGTTTGTTTGTTTTCAAAGCAATCCAAAGACACACTTGCAGTTGTGTTGAACCAGTAGTTTCACCTCAGGCCTGTCAGATGTGACAATTAATCAGTGTTCGGATACTGAGGGAAGTAGGACTTGTGGAATTATCACGCTATATTTTGGGGTTAAACTGACTAAATATGATGATTTGAAGGCACCCAGTGATCATCTCACTGCAGAAAGTGGCTGTCAGTGCTAGGGCTGTCCCGTCAGGAACACAGAGCGGGTTTTTGTGCAGTCATCACTTTAAACTCTGTTTGGTCTCTGCCTTGTAAATCCCCTCCCACTCTAGTGTTCAGTTTGGATCTCTGTAGGTGGTCATGGGGGATAAGAACCTGTCCTGCGAAGTCATGGACAGAGCCAGCTGGGCATTACTGAAAGCTCAGCTCATGAGCTGTTGACAGGATTCTGTTAATGAGTTTTCTGTCTTTTCACGCTGTATCTGACGATAGCACATGTATTCGTTGTTAATGTGCTTTCCAGTGCTTCTGGCGGTGAATGATGCTACGTGGCAACACATTCACCCCACCCTCAGTTTATAGGAAGAAAATCTAAGCTTAACTCAGAAACCACTGTGTACCAAATTCTATTACTAAATAATAAAGTCATGATGTTTCTGTAATTTATTCTCTCTGTGCTACCCAAGGCTAGTAGGCATTTCTCTGCATTACACTCTTCTATGTTCATTTTTAAAAGCTAGCACTGTTCTAATGTACAAAAGTACTTCAGCCTCTTACTCGTTGGGATTTGAAAAGGATGGCAGGTTCTTAAGCTCTTGCCTGTTGAGATGCTGAAGTCTTAGTGATGCCTTTGCCTTGTAGATCTAAGTTCCTACTTCATGGTGATTGTTTCCTTCTCAGCTTCCTATTGGTGTTTTTTTCACAGTCCGGTTTCCATTCAACTGTCTTTAAACCAAAATAACGCAGTTAATTATCAGAGAATCCAGCCCACTGCTTCAGCTAAAGGATCGTGAAACTGTGGCATATTTTCCCTCTACTGTCTCATTGATGGTTTCCAGTACTGCATTTTACAATATGGTAAATTACAGAAGTTTTAACTAAATACTGCATAATCCAGCATGGAGGAAAAATCCTTAGAGTGTGTAAGACTTCTCAAGGAAGGATCCTCAAATATTATTTGCATCTCAGAAGAGTTAAGCTTGCTCAGCTGGGACAGGGTTGACCTAACTCAACCAGGAATAATAATATTCTGTCACTTCTGTAGCTTCCAATTAGATGAGATATTTTAATTAATTATATGGAAACATAACTAAGGATGTGACATTATTTCACAGATCTCACATTAACTAAATCCAGTGTACATTAGAAAAAAGATTGTATAAAGGGGCTTTATGAACACAGTTTTACATAGTGCAATAGTCTTTGTGAATTTTCTGTGGAAGTGGTGATCAGGAAAGCGAACAGCAAAATCATCTCCACTGCTGTAAACAATTAACACTGTGCCCTCATGGTGTGCTAAATATATCCCGCAGCTTTTAGCTGTGGAGAGTCTTTTTATACTAATGAGTTAGTTTGACAGAAAGTTTGGGGCTTTTTTTCAAAGTGAAAAAGGGAGTTTACCAAAAGGTTTGATTTCTAAAGTGCTGCTCTTGCAAGTATCTGATAGAGCAGGAAATAGGGAGGAGAGATAGTGCCTAATGTGTTGTGATATTAGGCACTGGTTAGTGTTCAAAAAGTACTTCTAAGAAGCTGCTGCAACTTTTGCATTTGTTTTCCAAGCCTAAAATTTTTCAGGTTCTTGTTTGATAATAGACGTGAGGAATGGCTTCTCAGCTGTCTTGGTTCAGCAAAGACAGTTCAGCTTGGGGGGGAAAAGAAAGTGAACAGGAGTCTCCTTTGGCCTGTGCATCAAAGGCTTTCCAGTATGAGATGTAGTTCTGAAGTTCTGGTCAAGGTCATCATCCTTGATATGATTTATCCTGGATATTCTTCAGTTTTGTAGGCACTTGTAAAGTAATTAGACATGATTACACTGGTGACTCCTGAGCACAGCCTGCTTGAAGCCCAGTTGAGCGGTAGGGCACAGGTGAGATCTCTGCTTGCTAAATGAGGACTACTGCGTGTGAAAGGGGGAGCTACAGTTTTCAACTTCGAATTTTAAACTTGCAAAACCCAGACTTTTTATAACAGATAGTTTTAGCTATTTTTTTTTGAAGTAACTTCTTGGGTGAAGTCCCATGACCCTTCAACCAAGAGGTAGAAAATAGTTTTTTCTATATAACTGCACAACTATAGGAAGTGGAAGACAAAGAGTATAAAAGATACAGAAAGTGTCTTTCTATTGGAATCTGCCTCGAATAGTCAGCAATTATTAATATTGATAAGGCTGCATCATTCAGACATAAGCTTTCCACATCCTGCCTGGACATACTCTCTAATTTTAGAACACATTACTCATTATGTGTAGTAGGTCAGAGGATACAGTTACAGTCTGAATCAGCTTCTTCTCTAACCTTTCTAAACCTTTAAAGCCTTCTTTCACCCAGAAATGCAATTGTCAGCCATTCAGTGTCACAGTTTGCAGCAACAGGATGAGCAGTATCTCTTCACCCTTGTTGATTATAATCATGGAAGAAGAACTATCTGTTGCCATTATTTTTTCAATCCAAGTGGATTATTATACCCACTGAGGAGTGAGGGATGTGTGTTGTGACCTCATTAGCACTACTTGCTGCTGCTTCCATCAACTGCACATTTCTTAGCACCAGCTTCTTAGGGACAGTTTCATTAGCAGCTTTCATCTGTGGATCTTTAAGACATTTAATTACTTAGTAATAGTTGTGCATTAAATTAATTAGTTAACCCATATTATATACCTTTGTGAAAGAACCAAAGCATTTTTAATCTTAGATATGGAGAAAAGCTGTCACAGAGATGAACATTTATCTCACAAAGAATGTGTGATAAACTGGGATACGGGCACTTTAGATGACTGGCCTGATTTTCATGGATGTTGCATATGTGAAATCTAAATTGGCCGTCTGATTTAATGAGTTGGGGAAGGCTGTTTTAAATTATTTGCCCACAGCTGCTCGATGACCCTGATCATTTAACTCTCAGTCCCTTGCTTTAATGGTATAGCATGCTTTGCTCTAATGTGAAAAAAATATGGGTTTCATTACCATTAAGACATTTCTGTCACACAGAAAGGAATCCAGCAATATTTGCATAGAAAACCCAGTGTACCATGTTTCATTGGTGAAAACTACTAAAAATAGGGAATAAATATAGTGTAAATTTTTAAAAAGTATGACTTTTCAACACCACAATTGGCTCATTCTCTTCCACTCTCTTGGAAGAGAATGAGCCAAATGAGAGGAAAAGGACCTTCTTTTTGCCAGTCTCTCTCAGCTAAGACGGAGGTGAATTTGGTGAAGTTGTTCCAGTAAAATCTGCTTTAGAATAAAAGCATTGCCTCTGAAGCTAATGAGAAAAAAATCTCATATTTTTACCAGAGCTAATGAAAAACCCTTTTACTTAAGTCCATGTGCCTTCTATTTTCTCTGCAGCCTTTACACAGTGTTTGCACTACTTTATCTGTGGTTTCCCCCCCCCTTTTTTTTTTTTTTTTCCTGTGAAAGAAAGGGTTGCCAAATGGTTGCACCTATAAGATCTTGAGTATATAGCAGATGACACGGAGAAGCATGGCTTCTCTTGGTATCAACCCAGGGCAGCTTACTCTGTTAATTATTGGGCCTGGCTTGCAGAAAATCTCTTACTGCGTCTTGTGAGAGGCCTTTTCAGTAATAGATAATGAATTAACTAGACAGAGGTTAACAAAACAGTACACATCAGCACGTCAACCTCTTCCATTAAGCACTAACGGCATGAATTGCCCCTCTCTCTTTTTCTTTTAGAGATAAGAATAGATTCATTAAAGTAGTTCTAAATATTTTATCACCTTTAATGTACTCGTAATAGACAAGACTTTGCAATACAGTCTCAGACATAATTCCTAAATGAGCTCTCTCCTTCATAAAAACTCTCATTAATCTGTCTAAAAGAAGATGTATGTCTGTCTGCTCAGTGCAACTACTGTCAAACCTGTGATGTGTTGGTTTACGTGTAATAAAACAAAGCAGCCTAAACTCTGTAGGTAAAAACATTAATGACAGAATTATAATTCCTGGAGCAAATAGAACACTTGCCTTGTTTTCTATGGAGAAATAAGATTCTTGTGGTTTTGGAGCAATGAGTGCCTCTCATAACTGAGATGAGTGGTCATGGAGTGCACTTAGTGTCCTTCTGAAAGAGAGGGAAATCCTCCTCCCAAGTAGCGGAAAACTGGACGTTATTAAAACCACTCTGAATTTGCTTCTAACTCCAGGGATTTAACTGATGAGCCATTCTCTTTGGAGTGCCTAATCACTACTTAGATTACAGGTGTTACCTTGATAACTGAAAATTATCTTACCTTTGACAGAATTTGTCGCATTGTGACATCTTGTGGAACAAATCATTCCTAGTGCAGTTGGTTACATCTTCTAGCCAGCAAAGGGCTGCTGTTTTGTGACAGACACGAGGGTGCCGCACAGAGAGACCTTTTCCAAAGGGTCCTAATCATCACTTGGGACAGTAATGTGGTATCAGGACTTGTCTTCATGGCATATCAGAACACTTTGCAAAAATCTAAGACATTTCAGGCAGGATTAATTTCTCTGTGCATGGAAACATAGCATGCTCTATCTCCAGGTTTGTTTGTGGATAAAGAGGTTAACATTTAAAAGCTACTGTGGGGAGCTGTACCTTTACAGACTGTCTATTCAGGCTCTCTTTAGCGGCCCATTATAAATCTTTACTTTATGTGAAGGGTGGTGAAGGAGGAAAGGCTTTCCTGATTTATCGTAGAATCTCCGAGCCTTTAATGTTTCAAGGATGGATCTTATCCTCTCTTGGTGTAAAGATTTTGCTCTGAGAGTCAGAACTGATACTAGCAAAGTTCCAATAGCTTAAAAAAAAAACAAAAACAAAACATTGGCAAAATTAAGCTGGATTTCCTGTTGGCAATCCATGCATGGCCAGCTATAGATAGACCTGAAGGAGGACACTTGGATTACTGCTGCAATGTGTAAGGAGGTTTGGTGTGTGGCAAAGAGAGAGCTGTGATCTCTGAATATTCTTGTGGGCAGGTTGCGTACAGTTAGTGAGCAGCTCCTGGAAGAAGAATGCTTTATCATCATTTGAAAAAAAGGTTTTGTTGTTGTTTTATTCCAAGTTTGTAACTTTTCATAATTCTCTTCTCTTATATAATTCTAAAGCAAGAGATGAGTGTTTCTTTGCACAGAACATGCATTTTATTTCCCTGTGGGGTTGGATAAGGGCTTGAGCTGGTGCTTTTGTACAGAACCAGGCTTTATTTCATACGGTCCTTTGTTCTGGGCTTACAGAGTTTGCACAAGGTTTGCAAATAAATGAAAAGTGTAACATACCTGAATGTAGTGGTGATGGAGCAGAGTCAATATAAGTGTCTGTATGCTTCCTGAATAATAGTCAAAGAATCCAAGATGGTTTTTGAAAGAGTAAGTGTTGATATTTTTAGAATATCTAGTTTATACATAAATATTGATAAGTTCCACTAAACAAACCATTAAAGCCCTTTAAATGCATTAAGATATCTTATTGAAAAGCCATTCCCACTATCAATATCTTTGTGCTGGTTATACTTTTGTATTAAGTCAAACAAGGAACATTGTGAGGGAGAAAGTCTTGTCACTCAGAAGAGTGTGGAGTGTGATGTTTGAAACATGAAGGAATTTAAGTGATTTCCAGAACAGAGGAAATTGGGGGGGGAAAAAATCAATGTAATAACAGCATTGTGTGGAATAGACAAACATTTTTCTTGTAGCACTTTGTCTGCTTTAACATTCACACAGTCCTACTTCCAAAGAATCATTTGAAAGAACTTACAGTAACTTTGTCCACATTAAGCTTGCCAGGCTGGTTCCGTGACTGGTTCTAAGAGAACACCTCTCCAGGGATCCCATACCTGGGAATTCTTGCGGGACATCTGGATTCAGACAGCTCATGGGATGTTTCTTAAGGGTGCACCCAGGTTTCTCACAGGAAATCTGGAAACCATCCCAATCTGGCAGCTAACGACTGCACAGCTGGTGTGGCTGGGTCTGCACAGCACAAGCTACGCTGGCCAAGTCTCCTCACTGAACCAACCCCACAGGAGTTCCTCATAGAGGCAGGTAGGAAATGTGTCACAGCTGTTTTTGTGAGGCTCAAATTAAATCAAAATCCTTGATTAAAAATGGGGGTTTATTCTTAGGACTGTGTTTCCAGAAAAAATAAATGCCTAAAGGTAGGAAAAGGTCCTGGAAACTTCAGGGTATTCTATGTTAAAACGTGTTACAAACAGTATAACTCTTTTTTAGAACAAGTTTTAATTTGTTGTTGTTGTTGTTGTTGTTATTGCTGTTATAATACCAATGTTATATGTTTCATATGTATATATTTAGTGTAATATTATGTAGGATATGTTTCGTGTTATAATACCAGATATAAGCTTAAAAGATCATCTGTTTGGAGCAAAACAAATTGTTTTCAGCTAAATGTATTTCCTTTTTGGAGTTGAAAACTTTTTAGAATCAGAGCCTTAGTCAAATGGAATTCTTGTTCTACAAACAGCACTGAGGCAAAATCTGACAATATGAATAGCATTTGGAGAGGAAGATGGGATACAACTATTGTGAGAAAGACAGAGGTACGTCTCCAGGAAAAAAAAAAGTTTTCTGCTGCCAGCAATTTAAAACTCTTAACCAAAGTTTAAGGCTTTTAAAAAATCTTTGTATTGATTTGGGACTTTTATGTCTTTCTGGTTTGTCTCTGGATGTCATTCAAAAAAAAAAACTGTTGCAAATGTTTAGCAGAAATGGCTGTTTCAGTGGTGCATTTGAGATTGAGTAATTTCACTGTTTCAGACAAAATGATGTGTACTGAAGTGGCAGTTGCATTTCTGAGATAGTGAAAGCTCTTTTCTTCATAAATTATGAGTAAGCTAAGAATGAAGTTATGCATCAGGAGAATGTCTGCTCCTTAAATACCTTTTTTCCATAGGTTTGTATTGATGAGTTTATAGAGCTGAACTCACAAGTATTTTTGTCCTAGTTGAAGGAAAGTTGAGGGAAAAATGCAAAACAACTTTTTTGTGTGTGTTTTCAAACTTTCAGTTTAATTTTTAAAAAGTAAAGCTTTTAATGTCAGAGAGTTACTTCTGATCTTTTTATAATGAAGTGAAAAAATCTTATTGAAAAGCTTACAATATTATAAAAAGAAACTTTAATTTGAGCAGATAGTATAAGTAGTTGTTTTTTAGTTTCCTTCAATTTTACATCTCAAGTAATAAGTGTTACCAAGTGGAAGCCAATCTGAACTGGTTTGGATTGTTTAACGTAGCAAAACTAGAAAATTAAAATAACTTGATTAAAAACATTCCATTTTCCACAGGGTTGGTAAATGGGAACCACATGTCACTATCAGCCAAGCAGACTGAAGTCTATTTGCTAACCCTGTAGCAGGCCAGAGAAAATACCATTTTATTAAAGGATTTCTTGAGGAAGGAGTCCGAAGTGCCTCCTTTCTTCCTTGGTTGTGTTTCTTACAGCCGCAGCTCCAAGTTACTGCGGCCAGAAGTGTCCCTGGAGTGATTTCTAGGGGATATTCCCACCACTGGATCCCACAGCAGCTGGCTCCTGCCTTGTTTGCAATAAAAAACCCCAAACCTCCTGGGTTTGGACTGGAGAGTCCAAGCCATTGACTCCTACAAACCACAGGAACTTTTTGAAGTTACCCTCAAAGATGATCAGTGAACCAGGCAAGGATTTAATGGATCACTGAGGAGATAGGCAGAGATCTCTGCTCTCATCCACAGCCCCCTGAAACAGAAGCCCTAATAGGAACTGTGCTATCAGACCTCCATCTCCCCACCTTAAGACCTCTCAATGGCTCACAGGAAAAATTCAGACCTCCCCGATCCTGCTTCAGAGCATTGCTTTGCTCTTGCAGCAAATCTTTGCAGGATTTCCTCCAGAATGAGAACAAGGGATATTTTCCTCCTCGTTCTTGCCAAAGCAATAATGAACGGTTCTCTTACTAGTGAATCTTGAATAGAGAATTTCGCTTTCCTGATCCCTGCACTTTATAAAGCTAATTTCCTTTAGGGATGAATGGGTTTGTGTGGGAATTCATCATTTTCTCTCTTCAAAAAAAAAAAAAAAAAAAAATAAAAATAAAAAAAAAAAAATAAAAATCCGCACACAGAGGAAAATCGAGTCTCTACGGATTTGTGAAGAACACAATTCCTACTGCATGAAATCTTTATCAGACCATCTCATTAGATGGCTCAATCTACTGAGGAACAATCTTTACCCAGCTGCTGCACAGACGAAGGGAACTCCTCGTTTCTGGATTTCAAACACTTTGCTTAATCATGCCTTGTAATGAGTGCTTAATGATGGAAGAGGGAAGGAGAGAGACATTCGTATTCTTTCTATTTCCTCTTTGAAATAGTTTCACCTGACCTTTCCAAATGACCCTCATATTAGGTTCCTAATAACTTCTAATTAATACTTTCCACATGCTGCTCTGCATAGGAAATCTGATGTCTTACTTTTTTCCAGTATTCAGTCACAGTTGTGACATGATCTTGACGTCAGCAGTTTCTGTGAGGTCACCCCAAATTTATTCTTTTACAAGATGTGCAATATAAGTGCAAAACACAACTCTAGAAAAAATGAATTTATAAACTGGTGTTAGGTGTGCAAAATGTATTTAAAATATTCTTTTCTATGACAGACTAATTTTTAGCAGATTTCTGTTGAAGAGTATTAAAGGTTATTACGAATGAGTCACGCTGCAAAATCTGTTGAGATAAACCTCGTGCTGTCTTTCATAATCATTGCATGTTAAGTTGAAAAAAATGCATTTTTCACATTGGCAAAGCCTTTATTATTTATCAGTAGTAATGTTTATTGTACAGTCATAACTGTAATTTTGTGTGGATTTTACATCTAAAAGTAGGTAAACTGGAATAGCAAAGTTCTTTTTCAAGATTTAAGGAAGAGATAGTTGTACCTGGATATAAAACAGGCTTTCCCCTAAAATTATTCTATGTGAGGGCAAGAGTTCCCATTATTTACAGGCAAATCTATGATTTCATCTACCCTGACTTTTAGCTATTTCTGATTAATCTTTTATTTTAAAATCCATTATACATGTAGGTAGTGGAGGACTGAGATGTAGTGATTCGTCATTTTCCTGAGGTTCAAGGAGCAATGACATGCAAAAGCCCTCTAAGCACAAACTGGGGCTTTGGACACAAAAATTGCCAACCAGACTTAATAAATTTGAAAGTGTGAGCTGCGACAAATTGACACTCATAAAATGTGAATGGAGGAGGACTTAGAAAAGGGATTTTTAGCATAGTGAGAGATTTTACAGAAATTTCTTCCTACAATTCAGGCATTAGGAGATTATAGTACGTGATGCAGGAAGCTGGCAAGTTTGATGGCTTTGTGGTATTTTGTAATGAAAGGTGCTACAAAATGGCACCTCTATAATTCACAGACATAGACATCGTGAGGCAATGGTTACTTTTTTTGGCAATATTTAGATGACGCATTAATTCACCAAAACACTAAAATTTCTGTATGGAATTACCAAGTGACCTGCTACTGAGATGTTTCTCCATGTGCTAAAAATACTTTTGAATGTTTTTTACACTTATTTTAGAACTGACTTCACAGTTCTTACCTAAATGCAGCACTACTTTGAGAGCTCAGAGACCCCCAGTGCTCACAGCGCCAGTAACATTTACAGCTTATTGGAGTATGCATGGCAAATTACTCAAATGCTTCCATTTCTATTACAAAATTGTCAATATTTTAACAGTGCTCATGAGTGCGTGTGCCAGGAGCATCACTATTCACGCCATTCCAGCAGGAATGGGTGTGTTCCTTGTGTGACAGTAATGGAACAGATGGCAGATTCTACAACAAAGTGCTGACTTCAGACTTTGATCAAAGAACTTTTTACCACTTGTCAATTGTTGGGATTTTTTGAATCATGATCAAGATGCTTCAGGAGCTGAGTTGAGTCCTTTAAACCTTAGACTAAGGCAAGTGTGAATTACTTTCGTGTTCTATGTTCTGTATTGCCACTTCTTTTCCTGAACGTGTGGAATTAATCTATTGGAAGTCATGATGGAGTGGGAGGGAGCTGTGCATCCAGGCAAGAAAATATCTTTTATATGTGTATGCAGAAACTCAGTGCCTTCAAATACACAACTCTCACATGAGCTCATGCTGAAGCAATTATCCAGGATATCTTCTGAGTATATTTCAGACTTCCTCTCCTATCCCAGAGATAAAATTTATGTTTTCTTGTCCCAGGGGTAATAAAGCACAAGTTGTGGGTTAAGACCATTTGAACAAAACAATTGAAACTGCCCTGCAACAGTTACCTGTTATTAACTTTTTCCAATGTCACCAGTCTCCATAAAACCTTATGTTGTCACAACAAGTGAGTCCCATTTACACTGGATATCTTCTTTGCCTTTTCTGGGATCAGTAATACTTAATTTTGGAAGAAGTTGCCCCATGTGCCTTGTGCTACACATCACAAAGTTTCCATTCCCACAACTTCCCAGAGGATGTCTGGATCTTCCTGGTTTTATTTCAAATGCAGCACACAGTAAAACAGTGACTATTCTTGCCCTTGTGGCACTACCACTGCAGTTATTATGAGTCTGCCCTGCCTTGACTTGCTTTATCAAGTACCTACATACAAGATGCTAATTTTTATTTCTTTTTTCTGCCCATGGTGGTTTGTTGGCTAAGTATTTGTTGTTTAGCTGTTTTTTTAGTTCTGCTGCTTCTGATTTTTGTAGCTTCACATTTCACGCAGCTTCAGATGGAACGCTTCGAGCAATGAGGTGTTGTTCAGTGCCTGTTCTATTAGAAAATCTAAATAGCTTGATATTCTGGGTCCAATTCAATTTTCTGGGCAATATAAACTAAACTGATGGACTCTCCCCAGTTCTTGAAATCTGGGGATTAAAAATCTGTGTAATTCTGCTGGGATACACATGCATAGGCCTGTGGGAAAAGAAACAAATATTCTTTCTAGAGGAGGATTTCTCCTCAAATTTCATGACAGATAAGTTATGAAAACACCTTCAAATGTCAAAACACCTATTGAAGTTATGATAGAACTCAAATGTCTTCAAAACTGTTCTGATAATCTTTTTTAAATACCAGCAAAATCCATTTTTCTCTAACTGTGTTTTGGAAATGGTTCATTAAATGCCAATGTGTACCTGTTAAGAGGATCTACCAGAAACAGTGTTGTGGGAACATTCACAAAATCTAGGTTTGTCCTAGGCAAAAACCCTAATAGTGGGAATGCCTTTATGTTTGACTAGACAGGTCACTGTAAACAAATTCTGTTCCAAATAATAATGGAAATTTTCAGATTTTCCATTAAAGCTGTTTATCGTTTGTTGCTTAAGCAGGTCATTTGCAAAATCAAATCCCAAGCATCAGGTTAAAAAAAACCCCAGATATTTCTGGGTCTTACTCAGAGACAGAAAATCCGTGACCTTTGAAGTCTTCAATTACTTCCTAGAATCTGAATTTTCACCTCTGAATTTCTTTACTGAGCTTACTAAAGAACTTAGAGCAATCCCTCAGCTAAAGGTCATGGTGTTGTGTGGTGTTATCTGGGGTTTTATTATTTCCTCATAAACTATGACATTTATAAAATGTCAGCAGCTGAAGAAATCAGGGTTATATGAACATGGAGGAAGAGTTAAAAAAAAAAAAAAACTTGTTTACTTTGGCAATCCCATCAGTGATGGTTCAGAGTTATGAATGTAATCAAAACAAATAATCTTATTTACAGATATTACTTATTATTGTCCTGGCTTGCCAGATGTTCATGTTAGTAGTACACTTGGGAATAGAAATTAAGTCATATCATACTTTATTTAGAGTGACTGTGCTGTTTTCAGTGACCACAGAAAGATCTCTCTTGTCAGAACTAAGAGTACATTCCACTTTCTAATCCCAGCCAGGCGTGATCCACACTGAGGTCACAAATTAGGAGAAGAAAATCTCTGGATTATCTGAATATGAGAAAGATTATTTTGGAGGGGGGAAGAGGGATAGTCATAGTGACAGATATAAATAATAAAGGTAGCCTTTATTATTAAAGATATTTATTAAAGATAGCCTTTAGAAAGGCAGTATGTGAGATGATAAAAAAGGGACAGCAGAGGAGCAAGAGTGAGCACCATCCCTGACTGCAGCTTTAGACCAAATCTACCCGTATAAAGCAATGGAAATCCTGTCTTCAGTTTTATTTCTTTATTGTTTGTTTATTTTGATTTACAGCAAGACTGGGTTCAGCTCAGGTGACTAGCCTGGAACTAGTTGTCCAACTTCCACTTGGTTAATTTACACTAATGCTTGATTGCCCATCCTCTAACCCCTGATAAATACCTACTGAAATCAGAGGGATAGAGAAAAAAAATCTCAATTTTTCTTTTTCATTTTTATAATCAATGTTGAGTCACTGCAGTGAGTCAGGGAAAGGAACAGCAGCTGTTACATCCATACCCCTTATTTCTGGATTCTGGGTAGATGCACTGTCTGCATGCCTGGAGCAAGGCAGGAGGATAAAAGGTTTTGGTTAGAACCAGGCAGAGACCTGGGCACAGCTGAGGGGAAGGTCCTGACAAGAAAGATTTCCATCTCCTTGAAACTTATTGATTTTCATGTTTTTCTGTTGGAGTTACAAGTGCAATCCCGCAGCCCCGCTGTGCGAGCAGGTGCACACCTTCCCTCAGGTGTGTTTCAAGTCAGGCAGGAGGAGACACCATTCTGGGGCAAATGATTGAAATTTTGGAATGAGATTTGTAATTTGATTGAGAATGAAGACTTTCTCGTGTCTTTTACCAGAGGCAGAATCTGATTAGAAATTAGGAAACAGAGATGAAAAAAAGGTGGTAAGGGGGTGAAAAGGTAGCTGATAGTAGGGCTGGAGAAGTAAATTGAAAAGCAGAGAAGTGAAAATAGGGGTTACAGGTATAAACAGTACCAATCAAAACTCCCTCTATAACTTATCTATTTGCAGTTAAAATCAAACCTGTGTCTTGCACACAGCATTGGAACTGATACTTCAGTTGCATCAGTGCAAATTCATATCTCTGTAAACATTCTTGTTTATTTCTGGGTATCTCTATGTTATATGTAATTAAAGTGTTATTTGACATTAAATAAAAGGTGGAAAATATATTTTACCATTTTAGAGCATTGATCAGTTTATACTTAACTGCAGACTTTCTGTTACAGTACAAATAGTAAGCATTAATTATGTGATCACAATGGAAAAGGATGCTGACCATAACAAGAGAAAGGAATGTGAGCAAGTCATCAGTGAAGACAGAGCTGGGAAGGGATGAGATCTGTTTCAAAACGTATCATAGACACATTTGTTCACATCCAGACTTGTTCTCTTGACTTTTCTCTTATTATCAGTGGGGAGAAACACAGCAGAGATTTACTCTTTTTTCTAAAATTGGTATTCAACTAGGATGCTCTTTGTTTTTTTAAAATGTGTTTATTATTCTATTTGCCAGCTAAAATTGATAACTTGCATTGAGAAGCTGATCCCGGTGTGTGGTTACTGAACAGGCACATGAACCAGAATAAAACAGACTCAGTTATCTGTTGACAATGAAAGGCAACGAAATATCCACCAGGAGACATGGGCTTCATTTCCTTCATACCTTGCTAATTCAACAGGTTTGTGGCAATTGTGCAGTTTGGGGCCCCTTAAATTGCATTTTATGGCTTTCATCACTTTAGATTTTTTTACTTTGTTTGGTTTTTTAGGAAGTGAGATTCTGATCTCATTATCAGTGTACAATCCTTGTGTCAGAGTTGCACAAGTAATGAAATGGGGTGAGAGCAGTCAGTATTGGCTTTGAACAACTGGGCTGAGTATGGAGCTGTGCTCTCTCCGCTACCATGTCATTGTGATGAGATAAGCATGGATTTTGCTAAGATACTGATAAGGATGGAGTAGTTTTGCACCTGTTCCCAAATATATCTATCTTTTTCTTGTTTAATGCAGTGAACTTACTGGTATTTTTGAACAGTCTTCAATGGTTTCTGCTAAGTGCATTTGTTCCTTTACTCATTGCAGCAGTATCACTTGTTATCCTTGGACTGGTAAGGCAACTTCACCTGCAGAGGAAGCAGGGCCTGTAGAGATAATTTGGCTTTTGGAAGAAGAGTTGATTGTCAGCCATTTCTTTATGTTAGCAGATGAGTGTAGGAGAGGAAATTACATCATTTTCAATACAATAGCAAAGTTCAGAAGTGTTTTAAATAGAAAAGGTATGATCATTAAATACAGTGAAATATTTCATTACTTATTACTAATATCTATGATCACTTTCAGCCTTTTTTGTTCATCTGGTTGCACTGTTCTTAACCTTTCCATTTACAGATCCTCTTTACATGGGGTCCAAAGTCACATATAACCCATAGGATCAAGTGTTGATTTTGTATTATGTTATTGATAGCATACAACATGTCGTGCTGGTTTTGCTCTCTGCTTCAGAACTTTTAAAACTGGAAAATAATATCATATTCAGCAGTTCATGATACTTTGAAGATACGATTTATACTACCAGGTTTAAAGATTCATGACTTGATTCCATAAATCACACTAAAAAGATTGGTTCACCGAGTCAGCCCTTGTCAAATGTTCTTTGAACTGAGAATAAAGGGTTAGAAAAATAAAACCTGCATGGCCTCACAAAGAAAAAAATGAATTCATATCAATTCTGTGCCTCCAGCTGTACTGTCCCTTCATACATAGGAAGTTGGTACCCCTGCCTCTGTCAGCATTTTTTCAGCTGTGTCCCATTCTTGCTCGCACTGCTTCACCTGTGAGCTGAATACTCATAAGCACAGTGGCACATGACTGTTCTGCAGCAGCAGCAGCAGCAACTTCTTGAAATCTGTTTGTCCAGCTTCAGAAATGCAAATAATTATTAGCAGCTCCCACTGTTTGTCAAGTTTCACTGAAATAATTCATTCTTTCTGTGATTCATCTCAAATCTGGTGGAATCTGTTACAACAGAGAAAATCATCCCACATAAGTGCAATGTCACAGAAAGACCAGGAAATGGGGGGAAAAAAAAAAATAGATGGAAGTAAAAAGTTCTGGAGCATAAACTCTGCTATGGGCACAACCATTTCCTCAAGACAAGAAACACACCCTATAAACAATGAAAAATATGAAAATCAATGTAGTAATCTTCCAATGAAAAAAAAAATCAAATACCACTTGACTGAATCCAAAAGAGGGTGCAGGATGCAAATAAGATGAAGCAGAGTTTGTATAAGCTAAATGTCCATTTATCTAGAACATCTAGCTAAGATGCAACTTTATAATGGAAGTGGGACTTTGGAAAAGAATGTAATAGTAGGCAGCCAGCTGAATATTTTGTCAGACTCGCTTTCTCCCATGACGTATATGCTTGACACAATTAAGGAAAATGAAAGCTGAAGTTTGGCTTTCAGCAACGGGCAGAAAGAGGACATGTATGCAAAGTTTTCTGAATTCATTGTTCCTGTGCTGCCTGAAACCTTTTAAGCAGCCCTGGACTTCCCTCTGCCCTCTACAAAGGTAAGTTTGGAATATTTTTTATTTGATTTTCATTAATCAAAGACACAACCAGTCACATACCTGCTTGCTTCTCTTCTAGAACGGTACTGGAATCCTGCTGTGTGCCTTGCAGCTCCAAAGTGCTCTTACCACAGGCTCAGAGGAGATGCAGAGGAAATCAGCCCAGGTCAAGGTAGTCATGGACTTGAATTCTCTTTCTCTCCACTCTCCTGCCTCATCACTCCTTGTAGCCTACCCCAAACCTGGGCTGCTGTTCTTTGGGCGTAGCCTATGTGACTACAGTCTCGGATATATAAAACTGTTTTCAACCTCTTTTTTGCTGCTGTATCAATTATTCATTATTATATTACTCATATTATGTCCATGCTGTTACACCAATTATTGATATTTTTATATAAATTATTTCAAATATGCTTTTCTTCTTTTCCAGACTTGTGCAATAGAGACAAATAGAGTGCTTCTTTAAGACAGAGAAGCCCCTCCTGACATCATTTCATATCTGTAACCCCCTGCTGACCTCCAGCACATTTAAGCCTGTAAAGAACAAATAACAGCGTAACACTGTCCCCACAGCAAGGGAAAAATAAACAGCAGCAGCAAAACTTCAAACCCAGCAAGCTATTGTGAATTCAAGTGAAATTATTTTAGAACTTATGATCCCTCTGTCCTTAGGTGTTCAGAGAGGGATGCCTCTGATATATAGCACTGATAAGAGGCTTATTCCATTAAGCCGTAGTGATTCTCGCTTTCATGCATCATTTGACAGAGAAAATGAGAATTTGCAGAAATAATAGCTAATGTAAAGTATATCATGTCGCAGTGCAGTTAGACAGGTAGGAAATAAAGTTTATGTATTATGTTAGAGAGCGGTTTGCACGTTTTATTGTATGTACACGGGGGAGATCTTTTGGGGTTGGGATTTTTTCCACACCAAATTTAAAACTACTAAGAACATTGAGTTTGGATCAGGGTGTATCCTCTTAACAGAGGGTAGGATTTCAGTTTCAATAAATATTCTTACACAAGCCATAAAGGTTAAATTAAAACTGGATTAAGAAAACGAAGGCTGTAAACAGAAGCAAGCGGAAAATAAAATGGTAGTTGACTCAAATAACAGTTTTATAGTTCCATAGCTTACCTTATATCTTCAGACACACACAGACACCTTAATGCTTAAGTAATGCTTCTGTGACATTTTCTCGGGGCTGTTTCAAAAGCTTCTCCAACTGGATCTCACCCTGCTTCCTGAAGTTCTCACTGAAGAGGAATTTCTTCTACATGCATTTCTACTTATGGGAGGATGGCATTGCAAACATCAAGAAAATGCATTTTAATTAATGCTTCTGATGCCTGAGAATAGATTGGCAACAGTTAAATCATTTGTAGAACAGCGAGTTGTGAAAGTCACTTGCAGTTGCAAAATATATCACAGCCTATTAAAATGTCTAAGATTTTTGGGCACATCATAAGCTCTGAGGTGGTAGATATTTTATTCCTGCTGCACTTTAATGCATCCATAACTTGATGGCCCTTGTGAGCAATAATCTGAATTGTCTAGTAGAAGAACCATTTGCTATTATTTACAAAAAAAGGGAGTAAGTAACTTAGGATATAACCATTTCTATAAAGAAATAAAGTGACTATGGCAACTTCTATAACGAAGGAAATCATAAACACTATTTTAAATTGTGCTCTTTGCATAGCTGTGCATAAGAAATTGGGGGAGGGGAAGGAGTCTTAGGAATTTGATTATTTCCCACACTTCGGAAACAAGAAATGAAGGAAAGGAGGGACAAAAGCTGCATTCCTTCATACCATGCTATTAGAGGAAATTTAGCTTAACAGGATTTCACAGAGAGGCCTCAATTATTTTTAATAGTGCTGACAGTTGCCTGGAAACTTTTCCTACACTCAGGAAAAAATAAACAATCAAAACCTTTTCAATTTATTTGAAAATTGGTGGTTTCCCCCTCTGCAGCCCTTAAAGAGAAGATATGAAGCAGGAAAAACCTGTAAGAGTGTGTGTAAAATTGGTTCAGTAAGTGAAGCAATATCCTGGGATGTGTAAAACCCGGGTTAATTTCACTGGTCCATTTGGGCAGGGAAAATTCTTTTCTAAGACCATGGAGATAGCCCCAAACCAGACAAGTTAAGGGACTCTCCTACGTGCACAGGCAAAGTGAGCAGCCAGCTTGTAAAAAGCATATATTTTTTTATCAACATTTAGTTAGACGCTTCCAATTGATTCTTTTTTTTTGCCATCTATAAAACAATAGAATACTTCATTACCTCCATAAGATTTTCTTTACCTCAATCCCAATCATAAGGAATAAGCAAGTTTATATTAAAATATTGACAGATTTTTCCAAAGTCTCGGTCCTTTGTTTATAATGACCTGCTTGTCTCTAAATTCAGCACACGTTAGTGTTGTATCAGCTTTCAACTCTCTGTTCACCTTCCCATTACCACACTCTGTTGTATTTCAGACAGTCATGCGAAGGCTAAAAATATCTCATTGCTTTCAAACTAAGGAAGAAATTTGCAAGTGGTCACAGAGTTCTGGTGTTGGAACCTTTGCTTTTTCAGATGACTTGATCCTCTGAGGATAGCAGAGAACAGCTGCTCTTTGTTCATTTGGGAACTTTTGGTTATGAGGGAAATACCCAACAAAGTGCTGTTCAGAGAACAGGGAAATCAAATCACTAATTTTGCTTTCCACTGCTCTTGCTGCTGAGTGTAACTTCCCTTTTGCTGCAAGTTCCATATTATGACAAATAACTACTCCAGTGCAAAACTATGATTCTCATTATATATGACAGTGTTCTGAAGTATACAACTGATTTATAGACTGTGTAAACATAATATAGGAGCTCAAGGTGTGGTAGCAAATGGAAGAACATTAGAACTCAGTGAAAAAAAAAAGTGCATGTCTAAATACTTCTTTCTGTACTTGCCTTGAGGCAGTTTTTAAGTGCATTTTTTTCAGCTACTACATTATTTGGTGTAGCAGAAATCACAAAGAGAAATAGGGAGAGTATAACTGAAGAAGAAGGCAAGTCGTCACGAAAGTGATAGGTTTTTTCCACTTTGTATACAAATGTTAGAACATTGCAGACATCATTGCTTTCCTAGGTCAGCCATATGCATCAAACATGCTGTAATAAATTTTTCAGAGCTTCCAATTCTGTTGCTCCCATAAGTTCCTAGTAGCCATCATAACCTTGTCCTTAAAACGTAACAGTGTAATCTAGAATTGTGATGAAAAGGTTTTGAGTCTTTGACAAGGGAGCAACAGTTTAATTTCACGTTTGAAAACTAAATATTTTTAGTGGCTGATCAAATCTTTTGCTTTTCTCTTTATTGTCTTTATTGTCTTCAGGATAAAAGTTTCTGGCTTAAGGAGAATGTATTTCTATTTATCTTGATTTCACAAGTTTTTTCTATATTATGTGGCACACAAGTCTATCTATTTTCAGGACTGTGATTATTTGATACTTGATGTGCTTCAGAAGAACAGAACCCAAGGTATATACAGAGTACAGGAAGAACATACATCATTCCAAAGGCTTTGAATCTGTCTTCTAGATACAAATAGAGTGACTTTTGCTGTTAATGTTTTGTGTTTGAGAAGACTGTAGATTAAACCCTCTTCATTTGTTCACATATGATGTGAACTACACTTGCATGAACAAGTTCACACAATTCCTGTGATGTGAATTCCAATCCAGTCAAGAGAATCCCATGGAACAGCATGCTAAGGACCCACTTCACTGCAAATACCATGGCATAAAGAAAATAGGTATCTTATCCTTCATTTCAAAATCCAGTCTGAGAGGTGATCAAAGAACTAAATAATATCTCATTATTTTAAGTACAGTGTACTGAGTACAGTGTCAAGATAAAGGTTCAGTCTATCACTATGCTCTCCTTAATGACTAGGAGAGTACACTTTCTTCAGGCTTTGTAGATGTGATATTGAAAATTGAATTTTGTAACTCAGGAACTCTGTCCACAGGAAGTGAAACTTCTTTTGACTCATAAATAACCATTACGTTGTTTCAATGTAATCAGCTCAGTCATCATAACCCATTGTTCAGTATAGAAGACATGTAAATTTTTCTTGGCACGATTTATGCATAAATTTCTTCTGAACTGATGGATTTTATTGGTAAATACTCCAGAATTACTTTCTTGTTCTGCTCTTGATGTTTAAAGTACTACAAAGTATGTACTGAAAAGACTGCATGATACATTTCAAGAATTTGTTTTCCCACAAGGCTACTTTTTTAAAGATTGCTGACATAAAAATAATGTTTGTTTAAGTACCAGACTAAAATGACAATTTTAATTTCTTTTTTCTACAGGAACATAAAAAAATTTCTTATTTTATTACAGTGGAGTGTTTTCAGTGCAATCTGTTCTAGGAAATAATGATTTGGCTGTCGTGGACAATAAGAAGGCAAACTCAGATGCTGTAAACCAGACAGTTTTCCAATAAAACCTTAGCTGGTACTACCAGCTAGTTTTATGGAGACCGATAACACATGGATTTTATGACTACTCTGTAACATGAGCTGGGGATTGGCCAGTGACAAAAGTGAAAATCTTCATATTCCACTACAGAGCTCCCCTGCTATTATTACTGGTGTTACACCACCATCTGCAGGCCCAGCTAAGACTCAGCCATGGGAAAGGAATCCCAGCTGCCCCTACATTATAGTTACTAGTTCCTCTTTGAATTTATACATGCAAATACTTCAAACTCGCTATGTATAACCACAGTACAACTTGTAAGGCATTTCATAGCAGTGAAAACTGTTCTCTGTAGTGTGTAACCTGAACATTTTGTATGACTGCCAGAAAAGCGAGACCTGTTTATACTCATCCTTCAGTCAAGTATGATTAATAAGATCATTTCAGTGCATCTTTGTTTTTAGCCTAATGGAGGATTTAAGACATAGTGCAAAATCTTGTTTCCCCTTAAAATGTAAATTCAAAATATGAGAAAAATCTTCCTTTCCAGAACTGCTTGAACAAATCAGATCAGAAGGTATTTTGGGTTTACGAACAACTGTAAGAAGTTCCTGTTTTGAAGTACCTTTTGCCTACCAAACTTTTGCCCTTTTACTGAAAGTTGTCCAAATGTGACAGTGCAACTGCCTGACAGTGACACATCTATGACAACTTGCTAAATATTTCCTAAAGAAATCCTTCTTTACTGTCAGGACTGAGCTTAAACCTCTGGGGGTCTAGCAGAAAGGTAAGGGGTTTGTCAGGAAGGGTATAGTTCAGATATTCTCACTCAGGAAAGCAAAGGTGCTTTTAAATTTTTTTTAACCCTGCTCTTCGCATTTTCTCATTATTTTAGAATTGAAGCATGGGGATGTGGCTTCAAAGTAGTTATGCCAGGGGATCAAACACCCCCACATCTGGATTTGCAGATGTCTTTGGCCAAGTTAGTTGATGAGAGGTAAGTAGATCATTATGTTGGTATTTCTTTGGAATTGTCTAAAAGTGAGGATTTAATCTGTGTGGAATTCATGACATAGTTTCTTTGGTAAGATATAATCCTTTATACAGGGAAATTTTTCTTAACAAGCCCTGAATGATGATTTCCTCCCACATTTATGGCAGCTTATCTTTAAAGGTTTAGAAAAGAGCAACAGACCTAAAAATAGATGGTAGAAACTGTGCCTGCATCAGGTAGCTCTGAGCAACCCTGGGAGCTCCAGTGGTCTGTATCACCTTGGGTCTCCTTGCAGTACAATGTAGCTTTAGAGAGTGAAATTATTTACCAAATGCAACAGCAGATGGACTGAATAAAGGAAGATTAGTGTGAAATTCAGATGCACACAGTTAAAACTGAAAGTCTCAAATAAACTCCAGTCTGTCCCCACAGCACCCAAACATCCACCGGTGCCTGTGTTTTTATTGGGAGGATTTCTCAGGGTCTCTGACTAATGCCCCTGGACATGCTGACAGCAGCAGCTGTGTGGGAAAGGCTGCCAGCTTCTCCCCATCTGCCCCTAAATTCACCTCCGAGTCAGAATAGTCAAACGAGGTGACATTTTGATTTCATTTTTTGGAGATCTGGGGGGCATTTGTTGCTCAGGCCTGATGCATAAGAGTGACATTAAAATGTGTGGCAGCAACCACAGGGAGATGAAGGTAAGATCTGTCCAGGAGGGCAGAGAGCTGATTCAGTGCCTCTCCCAGATGGAGAGGGTTTGGTTTATCTCCCGTGTTCTGACTTCCTGTGGTGAATGCACGTATGAAAGAACATGAGAGCCACACAGTCACACTGGTGAAGGAACATTCCCGGTCCCTGCAGTGAACAAACCCCTTGAATTACAGCCAGTGACAGATGAACGGAAATGCTCAGGACTTTCCATGTGCACATCCCCCTGTGGAGACAGAACTAGGAGCTCATGTTCTAGCAAATAATGAAGTTTAAAAAATAAATGTCATTTTTAGCTGAATTAAATTATACAAGTTCATGATTAACCAGGAGATGAGGAAAGAAAGACTTTAGTGTCCTGCAGCTTTTACAGGGCTCCACATAAGGCATTAGGAGACACTAATCCTGCAGACTGGTTGTTTATGAACTACCCACACATAAACACCCATAATTAAATTTATGTTAATTTTTGTTGTAACTGATCTAAGGAACTGCTTATTGTCAGAACTTTTAATTCTAAAATATAAATTAGCCAAATATCTCTAATACAAATTGCTATTTTAATTTATTCTAATTCCAATAAAAACCTAGCCAAGTACTAAAGTTAATAAAGAAAAGTGATGTAGTTCTGGTTCTTGTGCCCATGATAAATTTAGTTAAGAATCCAGACACAGCTGCAGCAAACAAGCAAATATTGAATCTCACGTTTCCAACCTCTGTTTAAGCTCCCTTTTTTTTGTTTGCTTAAAAATATAAACCCTCTCCTTGCTGATTCCAGATCTTAGATTGAATTTCTCACATTGTCCTGTCTACATGTTAATTATAGTTAATTATAGTAAAATACAGATACTTGAGGTGGCTGTGTGAAGTATTATCCTTGCAAAGACCCATTTTTTCCTGTTAAAATGGTATGTTTAAATTCCTAAATAAATCTGGATAGAAGGCTCTGTATGAGGTACAATTTTCAAAGAAAATTCTAGAGCCAGTTCCAGGTATGCAGCAACCCCCAAGTTTGTGAAGTTTCTAGTACTCATAAACTCTGGGAAGTTGTGTTTGGCACCTTCCATCTGTTGAAGACCCACCTGATGAAAATCCAGCCATGGGGAAGCAATTTTGGGTCAAACAAAGAAATGGGACAAGTCTGGTACCTGATGCCCTCGGTTTGATGCTGTCATTGTGTGGTCACTCACTGCCTGAGCCTCAAGCAGCTAAAATGAAACACTTCTGTAGTTGTAGAAAGTGTCATTTTGGTCATGATCACAAAACCCTTCCATCAAAAACCCCACATTTCTATAGGTAGGAAAATTTTATCTATTTTGCCTCTGCTTAGACATAGAAGAGTATTTTTAGCTTGAATACAAGCACCTCTTTTTGCCTTTAAATTATTATATTTAAATAATTTAAGTATTAAATTATTACATTANNATTACATTATTATTTAAATAATGTAATAATTGCACTTCTGAATATCTTTAAAGTGTCAGATCTCTTCTGTGATGTAGTACACAGATAAGAAATATTCAACACGGTGATCAGGGCTCTGTCTGCAGTGATGATGGCTGGCACAATGATCACACAGCTTTCTAAAATCAAATTCAGGAAAGGGTCTAAAGTGATTGTAATGGAAGTTACAACAGTTCCATAGTCTTATGTAAAAGCACTCTGAGCTCCCTGAAGGTACTTATTGCTTTGTCAGAAATAGGGGGATCACCACACAGCAGATCATGTGGATCAACAATCTAATAATTGCAAAAAAAAAAAGTTCTCTCGAAGTGTCAAAAGAGGGAGAAAGCGTGGCAGACACATGAAGTAATCCTTCTGTTTTCCTCCCCCAGGGAAAGGCTTCACCTGAGGTAATGAGTCCCCTTTGTCCTTTCAGGGAGATATGGATCCACCGGAGAGAACTGAGGGGGAGGAATGAGAGTGCTTGGAAGTTCAGGAAACATGTCAAGTGAAGTCTGAGAAGGGACAAGGGAAAATTTATTACAGAGAAAAAGAGTTGTTTTCTTCAATGCTTAAAGAGGTAATGAATTCATGTATCATGGGAATATCAGTTTGGATTAAGGAAATGGAGTAATGAGGCATTAAATAGATGCTTTGGAAGGTTACAGGTTTTAAATTATTTAAATACAGATTAGAAAGGTACAGGCAGACATTTGTCAGAAATGACCTCACACTTTGTTTATGTAGATGAGTACTTATATTCTGTTTGCATCTGCCAAAGAGCCTAAAACTGTGGAGGATGCCTTCCTTCAGAAGCATTGCTCCACAATGCTCAGCATCTTTGCTGGTAAGAAACAGTGTCGTTCTCCTTTCCGCTAGAATGGCATTTTCTAAGGGAGACTGGTCACCTGGCACCTTCCATAAATTCCCATGTGATCCCTGTAGATATGAACCAATATTCCCTTACCTGTATATCGTTAATGATTGCTGACAAGATAGTCTATTTTAATTAAAAACAAAACCAAACAAATAGAAACCCAGACATGAGACAGAAAATTGCTGTAGCATTACTAGATTATTCTCCGTGCTATGCTCCCAAGCACACCCTTGCTTATAGTTCACATAGGTACTGTTTAACAGGATAGAGTCTGGAGATTTGCTCTGGTTTTTGAAAGCTGGGACAGCAACTTGTGTAGTGAATTAGTTGCTGTTACTCCATTACTTTGGCTTTCCACAACCATGTGGCTCAGCACCTGCTAGTTACTTGTCTTTATTTCTGCAGCAAGTAGCTATTCTGTGTCGAGTACCTGTTGGTGGCCCTGAACTGGAATAATAGTGTAATACAGGGGCATGTAGATATAGGAGGATAGCCAAGGAAAAGTGTGACCAGTAGGTAATTAATTATTGCTATCAGAATGCACTGCTGGCAGCTGGATACAGCTGCACTTACTCATAACCAAGAACATGAGGAGAAATATCCAAAGTCAACACGGCACGTGTAATAAAATCAGGTTTTATCTGCAACTGAGAACCAAGGGGGACAGAGCAAAGTGTTGTCTTGCAGATCACATGGAAATTACCACTTCTGGATCCTGGGTAGCAAAGACACTGCCGTGAATATCAGGAGGTTCCTTCTGGTGCAGAATGTGGGGCGCTGGCGATTTGCCATAAACTTCTCCTTGTCCATCTCCTTGGGAAGATCTGGTGCCACTGTGACTCATTGAACCCCACCAGAGGAGCATTAAACAAGGTGAGTGTGACATGAGAGAAGAGAAGGAGATACCAGGGACAGTAGGCAGAACCATCTTCCCACACCTTCTTCACTCCCTCTTTTGCTGATAACAATTAAATTCAACTAGTAGCTATTTTCTGATAGGACACTTTTGTTAGACTAGTAAGAAATTCTTGGCTTCTCACAGGCTCCTTTTTTGTCCCATGACAAATTTTATTGCACTTCACTTGCATAAAAACAGGGAGGGAATTGTGCTGTTCATATGCGATTAAGTATTTAGCAGCCATATTTCTGAGTGTACTTTAAGAAAAAATTATATAGCAGCTAACTAGAGATAAGCAAGTTCTAGGATAGCTGTTGCTGTTCAATTCTCTTTGGAGACTATTTTTAAATTCAAAATGCACTTAGGTAAAGAAAAAAAGAACCTGAACTACTTCTTCAGTTTTTCACATATTTCACATATTTTAAAAAAAATTATAAATGTTCCAGTGGGGGGGAAGAAAGGTACTATTCATGTGTAGAAGTAGCATTTTGATAAGATTAACTCAATTTAGGCATAATTTAAATCAGAAAAGTACATATACAATGATTATACAGTACACTAGCAGATAAATACTTTTATACATTTCTTAAATTAATTCCATATGTTCCTTTAATATGTGCAATTGTTATTAATATACTTCTGCAGTGCTTTACATAAAGTGCTTGATTTTCTTCACAGTTAATTAAGCCATTTGCTGTTCAAATTGCTGTAATCATTGTAACAGAGAGTGGTTTTAAGGATCACATACCACATCTTTTTCTCAAAACCTGATTTCAAATTTTGAAAAACTGAATGTAGATCTTTTCAACAGTAAGATAATTTTTATTTATTCTTTCCACCACTGATCCCTGTCACGCTTCAGCAGTACCTATTTAGATGAGATTTAGGTGTAAAGCATAGAAGGGTTGCCTGGGTTCTCTGGGAAGCCAAGTGGTGCAGGTAAAAGGGAGCACAAGCAGCTCTCTGCTCCTTGTGTGGTTTCAAGACAGCTTTTTTCACCTGCAACCCAACAATAAATTAGTACAGGCAGAAACCGCAATCTCTCTGCTTCTCTTTATAACCACCAAGTGTCACTGAGATGCCCAAGTTCATCCTCCAAACACTGTGGCACGTGGGTTTGGAATGAAATACAAGTTGCAAAAAAGAGGAGTTGAGCAGTTACAGGTTCATCTCACTGAGTCCAGGGCCATCCCTGGGAGCTCCTCTAGAGCCAGCAGGAGGTGGGGCTGGGACTCTGCCCAGCCTGCTCTTGCCAAGGGATGGGGAGTCTGTGCTGAGCCAGAAGGGTTCAGGGTACGGCAGCGCCCTAACAGAGACTTTCCAGGAGACGCTGCCTCTAGCTTAGGTGGGTGCATCTCCTGCTCTTTCCTCACTTCCAGCTCATCCTTTTCTGTATATTAATCAATACGCCTAAAAGCTGGCTTAACTAAGCCCAGACTAAGTAGTCGAGACACTGTGATCTGTTTGCCACCTGGCAGTTTGAGATTAAATTACCTCTACCTTGTGCTCTCTGGCAGCCTTCTGTTTGCACCTTCAAACACACCTAGCATTTCCTCAAAAGATTTCTTTGAAATTTACCATTTGTGGGAGCACCTTGAAAGGCCTGCTCTTCAAAACTCATTACTTCAAGAAGCTTGGAAAACATCAAAGCATTGCTAGAACATGAGGGGTTGGTTTTTCTTGTTTTTAAATCCTTTCAAAAGTCTGCAATGAGATAGGGTAGAATTAGAACCTGGTAAGGTAGATTTTTCACTCGTGAGCGCTCAAATCTGTTTTTTTTTAAATAAGGAAAAGATAACATAAACAGAAGTGTAAAGAAACAGTACAGATCCATATCCCTTTATTTTCTAATTTCTTTCCTGCTTTTCTCTCTACTCCTTCTGAGTAATTTTCTTCCTTTTTATAATTTTAACAAGGCCTAATTACGGGGGGTTTTTAGCACATATGAAGTAATTTTAAAAGCTGAATGTAGTTAAATGCATGTGCATCTGAATAATCAGTGTATCCCATGGCAACTTAATATACACTGCATTTTGCTACACAGTTGGGTTTAGAAAAATAATTTTCACGATTACAATTGTTTTGGTCTAATGGTATGGGTAATTATTGTGGGTAAGCATTTAGTTCAGAAGTATTTTTCTTTTGATTGTGAAGAAATTTAATAGAAAAGGAGTATTGTATTTTGAGAACTTCTTGGCATTTTAAAAAGTCATAAGCAAGATAAACTATAATTATTTTTGATGACATAGGTACCATTTTCTCTTTTGCAGCATGAATTTTCTACTAATCTCGTAATAACTCAGTCAAACTTGAAACAATAAATATTCTAGCTGCCTCTTAGAAAAGTCTTCTTAGAAGTTTCTGTTGTTTCTGCAGTTGAACCAGGATTTCATCTAATGGAATTGCACTGTCAAAACAAACAGAAGTCAAAGACTTTGACAAAATATTTTTAGCTTAATCAAGAAAACTGCAATGCACTTAAAATACTGAAAATCACCTTTTGCTCTTTCATTTTCATTTGCCAAAGTTCTTATATTTCAGATAACAGCAAAGCAATTAATGGGTACAGAAATGCCTCTCGACTTCTGATGTCCTACTGACCATGTTCTTTCTTATGTTCCTTTTTTTCTTGGATCCTGGATGTTTAAAATGTTATGATACCAAAATGTAGTTTCTGAAGAGCTACAAACATAAGAAGGAAGACAGCTAGAGCTAAGCCATTACTTGCTGTGTTCTTAGTGTTTATAGATGTGTGATTCATGTGAGCTGCATTAAACTACTGACCAGTTTATCACCGAATATCCTTATGCCTTTCTCTCAACCTACAGCAGCTGGGCATTCCCTGAAGATACTGTGGCCCTCGGAGAGCTCTCACTGGAGCAGGTTTGTTTGAGGAGGAGGAGTAGGGAGGGACCTTAATCCCAAACCCACTCCTGCTGCTGAAGGGGCAGGAAAAGAAGTTGGGTTGAGCCCAGGAAAAGATGGGGAGGAGGTACTGGTTTTTATTTCCGTCTCTGTTCCTCACTATCCAAATGTATTTTTAATAGCAATACATTTAAATCCATCTTGCCTAAGTTTGTTCTGTCCTAGATGGGATCCAGGAAGAGATCTTCCTATCCTTTATCCTGAGCTCCTCTATCCTATTTTCTCCCCTTGTCCTCCTGAGAAGGGGGAAAGTTGGGGTGAGCACACAGGTGAGTGTTTGGATGCTCACCAAGGATTATCCACCACACATTTACATTCAGATTATACCATATCTATTTTATCCAGATTAAATTATAGTTGAACATAAATTAATTTCTGACTTGGCATTTCTATTGCATATTCTAAATTTATTACATCCAATCTTGTTTTATAGACTCTCTTCATTGCTGCAAGTGATGGAGTATTTTTACCATACCAAATAGAAAGGTAAATGTCCTGCTGCATTTTCTTTTGTGTTAATATGAAATTCCTCTGGAAAATACTTAGAACAGAAATTCAAGGACCTGTAAGCTTGTCCTCAGATTCTCCATGGGAATAGAGGTAGGATTCCTGATTATTTCAGTCCTTCTAAATCTGTCATTTCTCTGTGGAGCAGCAAGAAACTACTAAAGAAACTGTCAAAAAATACCATGGTTGTATGACTGGGATGAATCTATTCTTCCAAAGACAATGGTGAGAAATGTGTAATTTTGCTGTTTGATTGTGAGCTGCACATTGCATCTGTTAAACAGCGTTTTGGCACAAAAAAACTGAAAAAAACCTGATTTACTATACCTTTGCAGCTCCCTTTCAAGTGCGTGTAGAGAACCCTTCAGAAAAGCACGTTAATACAGTTAACTTGCACTTCTCTCCAGGTAGCATTCTTGGGGGTCACCAGTTCATGGTGTGAGGGACACGTGACTATTTCCTTCTGCCTGCAAACTGTGGAGCATCCCCAAGGATTAGGCAATTTTCTGTATTGTTTCATTGAAGGAAGCCGGAATTTGAAACTAGCTTTCATGGAAATCACAAAGAACTACGCAAAGCTACAGTATTTATACTTTACCTGTGCGTGCAGTCTGGGAGGATGGGGTTCTTCAGCTGAAGCCATTTAAAATGTATGGCTCTAGATTAAGAGTTGTTTTGAGCACTGTTTACAGAGGTACTTGTCTGACAGGGGGCACTTCATCTCAAAGTCTGTCTGCATTAATGTTTAATAGAACCTAGACAATCACTTTCAGCCATGTGTCAAGTTTTTGATTTATCATGATAGGCTCCAATGCTGTGAATCCGTAATCAGTCATAATATTTCATTAACTTTGGATGATTCAATTACGTGATAACTTCTTGTAAAGCTTACAGGAAGTTAAGCTGTCTGTCTTTATATTTTTCATATATTTCAATATTTAAATATAGATCTGAACAATTTCTGTTCTATCTGATGAAATTATTACTTTTAATAGTGTATTTATTTAGTTTCATTTATTTCTTACAGTTTTTATCATACTGTATTTGTTTTAGGAAGAAAAGCCTGAAAAATTAATAATGAAATTTTAAACTTTTTTTTTGGTCTTTGATGAACATTTTTACAATTTATTCTAAAATTAAATAATCAGATACTTTTAACAATAACAAAATAAAAGCAATCCTGAAGAATCAGAAGCTTGAAGGTGGCTTTTATCTTCCTGTGTCACAGAGGAAAACAATTACAAATTAGCTGCTCTTCTGATAAAATATCTGTGCTTTTTGTGCATCCTCTCACAGCTGCCAACATGAACTGCTGTAGTGGATTCTTCTCTCCTATGGAATGCACCAAGAGAAATCTTTTTCTGGCTTTTGCCATCTCTTGTACAGCAATATATTTGATTTCCTATTTTTATACTTCTGATCGCCCTGCTGCTCTAGCTAAAAGTGAAATTCAAAGCAATGGGGACAGAGGGAAAAAAGATACTTTTTACCAAAAAAAGAGATAATCTTCACATGGAAAGTGAAGAGAGTTTACTTAAAAAATGCTTAAAAATTTCGAACAAATCTTGGGGAAAGAAAATGGAGAGCTACCACCCGAAAATGAGAAATCTGAGAATAAAACCACATCCACTTTGATGCAGTCATTTGCATTCATTATTAATGAAGAAGAGAAGTGTAAAGATAAAACACCTTTCTTGGTATTGCTGATATCAACAACAGCAGCTGAAATTCTGCAGAGAAACTCCATCCACGAGACCTGGGGGAATGAAGCTGCGGTTCCAGGCGTTGACATTGTTCAGCTGTTCATGCTTGGCATCGAGACCACGGGGACAAATGAGGATCTGCTGCTGAGAGAAAGTGAGCAATACCATGATATTATCCAACAGGACTTCCTGGACACTTACAACAACTTAACTCTTAAAACCCTGATGGGCATGAGGTGGGTGGCCTCTTACTGCAATGGCACAAGGTTTGCCATGAAGACAGACACTGATGTTTTTGTCAATACGATGCACCTGGTTGAAAAGCTCCTCAGGCCTCTCCCGCCTCCCACTCAGAATTATTTCACAGGCTGTTTGATGAAAGGGCACAGTCCTATTCGGAATAAAGGCAGTAAATGGTACATTATCAGAAGAAGAATTCCCAAGTAACAGATATCACCCTTTTTGTTCAGGAACTGGCTACGTCTTTTCCGGAGACCTGGCTGCGAAAATTGTCAGCGCTTCCTTAACCATTAAATACATACATTTGGAAGATGTTCACGTAGGGTTTTGTCTTAATGCAAAGGGAGTAGAAATAGTGCCTCCACCTCATCACTCACTGTTTAACATATACAAGGTCCCATTTTCTCCTTGTGTGTACAATGATATAATTACATCTCATCACATTCAGCCACATGAGCACACACATTATTGGAAAACATTGCAAGAGAAGAAACACGTGTTAGAAGAGAAAGATCCATATTGGAGCATCCTGGGAACTTTCTTTGGCAATGGACAAAGCAGCAGATGTTTTCTTAGTAGGAACAGAACATCTGTGTAGTGATCACCTTCAAGGTCCAGGTACGTAATGAATCAGGTGCCTAGGTTTTGTATTAGGTTGCATTTAAAGCATTTTTCCTCCATAAAGAAGCCTTTCTCTGTTGAGTGAATATTGATTGGTACCTTAATTTTGGATGAAGCACCAATTAGTTTTTATACCATTTTAAAATATAGCAAGAGACCATATCAACACTACTGAAGAAGAAGCAATGAAGATGCAATGAAACTTATTTTTTCATTAACGATTAGTCAGTTAATGTGTTAATTTTATATTGCTCAAATGTATTTTGCCTTACATACCATTAAATCTACTTGTGCGGCATTCCAGTGTGACTAAAGAAGAAAGCATGCATGATAGCCTGTACTGGGAATTAGTGCCAGAAATGTGGACAGAAGCTGCTTCTTCAGAAAATCTAACATTAGCATTTCCCAGATCTCAATGAGTGCACACAGTGGCTACTACTCCCTGTAGTTGTATATACAAAGAGCACCTCATGCACAAGATACCATTTGTTTGTTATCACAGAGATATAATAAAAAGAGGAATAGTAAATGCTAATAGACTGTTTTGGTAGGAATATATTAAATTACTTTTTAGGGCATTCAGCTGTGTACAAAATATCCTCATAGTTAAGTAAAAAATAAGATGATGCTTTCTAACCTCAGAAGATAAATGTTTCAGTCTAAATCCCTATCAGATGCACACGGGAATCAAAATGTCAGTCACACAAATACCAAATACTTCAGCTGGAGGTGAAGTGAGGAAGTGAGTATACGTTATATGCATCTCCACTGACATTTCCTAAACATACATTATGGTTTAATAAAGAAACCCTTGAATCCTGCAGTGCAATCTTCCTATTCTCTGTGCAACAGGTGCAGCTCCATTCCATCCAGGACTGACAGATAGTGACATAGCCACTGAATGCAATGCGTTTCCCCCTTATGGGAATTTGGTCTTAAACCTTTTGACTAAGGATTATTACTTATCTAATACATACACAGGACACTTTTTCTATCTCAGATCAGTACCTATTCATCTGGACTCTCAAGACCTTTTTGTATTTACCTCAGGAACGATACAGCTAACACAGACAATGTTCCCTCAGGGCTTTCCTGGGTCTTCCACTCTTTTCTAAAATTTTACTAAAAAGTTTTACAGGATGTTTAAAAAATGGGTCCTTTTTTGACACAATACATTGCTGACCTGACAGTAGCCATGACATCTTGTGTAGCTGACACCTTTACCTTACACTAAACAACGTACTGAGCTGAGCTCTGATGTGTCGTCCCTTTACCCGGGCAGGGAACACCACAGCATGGTTGTGCAATAACAACCTGTGAAAGTGAGCAAAATCAAACAAACTCAACCTTCACGTGTTCTCCTACTACCTGAATGGCAATAAAGTTCTCCAGGTTATTCAGCAACTACTGAAGATAGTGGCCTGGCAGAAAAGGACCTGGGGGTGCTGGGTGACAGCAGCTGACAAAGAGCCAGCTGGGCCCAGGTGGCCAAGAAGGTCAAGGGCATGCAGGCTTTTGGCAGGGATAGTGTGGCAGCTGAACCAGGGAAGGGATTGTCTCTCTGTGCCTGGCTCTGGTGAGGCCTTACCTCAAATCCTGTGTCCAGTTCTGGGCCACTCATTCCAAGGAAGACTTTGAGACGCTGCAGTGAGTCCAGAGAGGAACAGCAGAGCTGGTGAAGGGCCTGGAACACAATTGTGATGAGGACCCTGGAGAAAAGGAGGCTCAGGGGAGACCTTATTACTCTCCGCAACTCCCTGACAGAAGGGTGTAGACAGGTGGGGGTTGGTCTCTTCTCCCAGGCAACCACTGACAGGGCGAGAGGGTCACCACAAGCTTGGTGACCTCAAGCTCCACCAGGGGAGGTTCAGGTTGGACATCAGGAAGAATTTCTTCATGGAAAGAGTTAAGCATTCAAACAGGCTGCCCAGGGAAGTGGTGAAGTCACCATCTCTGGGGGTGTCCAAGAAAGGACTGGATGTGGCACTCAGTGCTATGGATTAGTTGCCATGGGGTGCTTGGTGAAAGGTTGGACTCGATGATCTTGGAGGTCTTTTCCAACCTTAATGACTCCATGATTGTGTAAGACAAGGTAACAGAGGCTTTACCACAGCCTGAAGCTGATTGCACAAGCAGCACAATTGCTTGCGTAACCAATGATTTGCCGGTTGTCCCAATAAAAGGCTACAAAGATACGAATTCCCTGCTTTTATTTGGAGTCTGTGGAGTTTGGGACACCACCGTACAGTCATGGAAGCAGTGAGAGTTTATAACTCCTAGCAGGAATAAGCGCCAGACTATTAAAAGCTGTTGAATTGCCAGCAAAATGAACCAGTTCATCAACCAGCCCATACTGGTGAAAGGATGAAACAGGAAATGATCTAGAGAAGTTTTCCTGTATTAGAAGTTGGTAGTGTGGGTGTCAGTGATTATTCCAGTCACTAATGTTGTACCTGCGTGGAACCACATCCAGGGTGCCCCAATTTGTCTGAGATACCTCATGCAGATGAAGCAGTGTTTACTCTTTCATATCTATACCTTGCCTTCCAGTCTCTCTCCTGGTTGACATGGGCCAGCTGCAAATCATAACAGTTTAAAGTACAGATTTTGCAGAACATTTAGTTCACAGAAATGTCAAATGCTTGTTTTTAACTTAATGAAGTATTTGCCTTTTTAAGCTTCTTGGGAGCTTACGTTTGTGTTGAATTACCATTACTGACATCTTTACATTGGTAGTGAAGGCAATAATGAAGTATGTAACAACAGTATCGTTAATATTTTCAATTAATTTCAGAAGATGAAGCAAAGTCTGGGTCATCTCTCACAACTTAATATGAATTAGTAACTCTTTTCCTGTATCCCTGCAGTGCATATTCTGTACCAAGCACAAGGAACAGTGGCTGAAAATTTGAAGTGCTACTCTTTAGACATTTATTCAATGTACATCTCTTTCAAGGTGAGTAGAGTTGCTTCTAATAGAATACCAAGAATATGCAACCATATTTTATGCATATTGCTTTGTTTTATTAATTCTACATTTATGGCCTTGCCTTGAAGAAGTATTTTTATAACCTTGATGTACCTGCATAGAGCTGCTTCATGTCATTAACTCATTTCCAGATTTTAGTGAGTGGTTTCCATTGGATCTCAAGTGGAATTCAATGCTACAAAATCTCGTGTCAGTGCTCCAAAATCACAGAATGGTTGCTGTCAGCCCCAACCCTCTAGAAACTGCAGAACTGTGTGTTACTTCTGCTGAATTTGATGTCATTTCAGTTTTCGGCCACTGCTGAGGCCTAAAATTTATTGTTCTTTAGCTTTTTTTGGTGCATTGGTAAATAAAGATGTGTAAGAAACATTCAGTAATAGGTATTTGTATACTTAGAAGTTGTCAAAGTGTAGTTGTAGTACAAAGCTTTATGTGAGAGAGAAAATATCTATGCTAGGAAATCGCTGCTCTTTTAATTTTCGAGGCAAAATGCCATGACAACTTCACTAATTCATTCTACTGCAGGTTTTAAAAATTAAAAAACTTTATGCTTTTTACTCTGTATGGGAATTCATGTGTGTTGTGGAACTGGAGTGAAATAGTTAAGGAAACACACTGCATGCCATAGAAACAGTTCTTGTGAGCTTTTTATTGCAGACTAGGTAACACATTTTTATAGGTAGGTCTGGCTTTGCTGGACATTCCCTTGAGAATGAAGCAATTATTATCAGCTAGCACTTCCCTCTCTGGGTCTGTGACTCTGGGTACTAAACCGTGCTAAGGCAGTGTTGGGGAAAAGGGGCATCTTTGAGTTGTTGATGGAAGTGAGCCAGGAGGAAAAATACATATAGTTAAGCACAGATAGAAATAATTTTTTTTTCACAGCTCTGAATTTCTCTCTCTACTGAGTGAACTGTTGCCAGATCAAACTCCTCTCTTCAACAGTGACTCTGCTCATTCTAGAACTTCATCATCCCTTCCCCAGCACTGAGCCTTGAGATTCCTGTTCCTCAGTCTGGTCTCCAGTCTAGCTTGGCTTGTGTTACATTTCTGATAATCATGATGAGAAAAAAGTGTGTGAACATAAGATTGCCTGTAGGATGGCCATTAAAGAATCACCTCCCTGGCCACTGAGGCACTGTGAATAGTCTCATTCAGTGTTAATGTAATGGTGTTTAGGGTGGTCTTGGAAGATCTAAATCCCACTAGAATGGAGCCTGTCTGTGAAGATATTCCAGAGGAAACAAACTTGATCTGCTTTCAACATGAAAGACAGTATTATTCTGAATAGCTGAACTTTGTAGTATATTATTCATGGGTTATTAGCATTTCTGCTTCATCAGAAGCTGTAGTTGGTTTTTATTACCTTGCTTGTCTTCCAGCAGATTTTGAAGAGAACTGTTTTGTTCACAAAGATTGCTTTGCATTCATTTTAGGGACTGCGAATGTCTCCAGCTGTCTTTGTGTTTGCTTTAGCAAATCTTCTGGGGCTAATGAGCAATTAGAAATTCATTAAGCCTGGAGAAATACCAGGTCACATTAGATGCCACTATTCCAATGTAGCTGAGCAGCAATTCTGCTGAGTTAAGTGGGGAAATGGACACACCTGACTGCTTGTTTCTGCTGCTTTATGGGCTGTTAAATGTGAAGACTCGAGCCCTCGCTGTGGATCTTTTTGGCAGAGAGTCCTTAAATCAGTGGTGTGTACTACAGGCACACACAGGGGATTCCTGTGAACTGTGACACTAAAAGCAGAGTATCCAGCTTGCCTGCTGAAGTCTGGCCATGGTTCTGGAATCCTCTCTGCCTTGAGACCCCATTAGAGAAGCCCTCAGTATGAAACAACAGATCCTCCTAATATTTTGGAGTGAACGTTTTTAAGAAACTTGTATTTTTTAAAAAAATATTCCAATGGAATAGAGTCTTCTCCCTGAAGGTATTAAAAATAGAAAAAGTTATTCACACTGCACATGCAAACTCTTCTGGGTAACTTCTATGCCAGGTCTTGGACAAGATCTTTTACCATATACTGTTTCTGAAAGAAATGTAGACTTCAGTCTGTGCAGCTGCTTCAATTGTTTCTTTGTTTCCCACAGTGCCCTGTGAAATACTTTACCTGTGAATAATCTGATAAATGACTACAGTGTGGAAAAGCTCTGAACAATAATGGACTCTAAGCAGAACCACTGAATTGTTAAATTTTGGAATCCTGAAGAGGAAGGCAGGAAATAATAGCAGTTTTACTGTCATTCCTAATATGAACCAGACTTGATTTTAACATCCTTAAAATGCTGATAAACACATTCATCCATGAGTGTCTCACTGGGCAACTTGGTTGTGATTTCTGTTTCAAAACAGAATGTACTTCTACCAATTAAGATAGAAGAGCATATAAACACTTTTGACTGTTGGGGTTTTTTTCCATTTTTTTTTTTTTTTTTTTTAAGTAGGACATCAAGGGAGTTCAGAGAATAAACAATCTTTCCATATTAGACCACCTGCCAAATTTCTTGTACCGGTTCTATGTGGATAATTGTATCAGTAGTGGTTTTAAAACCTTGAGTATGTTCCACCCCAGTTGTGACAGTGATCTTGGAAGATCATGGACAGACATGCTTAATTCTGTAGAAAGCTTGACCATTGTGGTTGCTTCTTACACAAGCAGATGCTTTCTTATGTACTTCATGCCAAAGCAGAGTTTTTAGATCCATAATGCTTTTTCACACTATGTGGAATTACATTCATTTCGTGGAATGGGTTATAAATTTCCTTAATTTTCAATGAGATACATAACTTGTGAAAATGTATCACTTTTGGGTAATCTGGATGACTGAGCATGTAATGCTTTGGGGACAATTTTAGTTCTGGCATATTCATGAAAATGTTGAGGGCTTATGGTAGGAACCATCCCCTAGAGGAGGGGTTTAATACTTCTGTATTAAAATCTACTCAGGCTTCTATAGACAAACTCACCAAGGTTCAAAGGGCTGTGTTTCACCTGAGCTACCACTGTATGCAGCTTCACACAGCAACTTCCCAGTTCTTGGCAAATGGGTGGGGGCTGCCTGTGTGAGATGAGAGGGACTTTCCTGCATCTGGGTTCCTCTTTCATTGATGTGCCTCAGTCTCAACCTCTCTGGTGTGACTAGGTTGTGTCATTCAGCCTGATCTGTGTAAACCCAAGAAACAAAAACTCAGGTCCTGGAGACTAAAATGAGAGTGAAACTAATCTGTACTAATTCAAATGGGTGACAGGCTGAGATGGAAAAATTATTTCAAAAACTGAATTCTTGACACGCAAAGCCCTATTATAAGCTTTGGGTATTAACATATTTGCTACTACAAATTAGGCATTGTCTCTCTATGGGCATCAGATAACCTGATGTAGGTCAGAAGCTCAGTCACTGACATGCTGCCACCTGCATAAATACGCTTAGGAGCATCTAAGCAAAACATGTGGTGGAGTCTGACATTTGTTCATATGGGTTAAATAGCGACAGTTGTCATCATTCTGTTAGGCTGACAAAGTCGAACTACCATACTGAACAGGCCACAAGCCTGCCAATCCCTGAAATCAGAGTTTCTAGGCACCACATTTCTGCATTTGGTCACTTACCCACTGTCATTTTGTTTCCAAAATCTGAATAAAATGTACCGCTCAGTTTGCAAAATGGTTAGTGGAAACAACATGTATATAAAAATGTCTCTGCATTTTAGGCTGAGTTCCATATCAAAGTTGTGTCTCCTCCCTGGTGTCCTGTCCCACTGTATTGCAGAAGCTGTTCTTTCGGCTGGGTGCAGCATTTGGAACATAAGTCAATGGATCAGGTCGGATCAAGTATCTACAAAAAGAAATTACAGCTGTTACTAAAACAAGGTGGTGCAAGCCAGGGTAAGTGCATAGAGTTGTAATGATGAAAGATCTGGGGAGTTAGAGACTTACTTTGAAGTGGCTTAGTTTAGTTCCTGTGGTAGCACTGGTTAGATTTTTTAAAATTTAAAATACAGAGTAAGAGGAAGATGACAGGTTTAAAACATTAAAAATATATGTATTCTATATTTATATGTGTATTTTAAATATATATGTATATAGTATAATTAGATGTTTCTTTAAATAGAAGTCTCCATATTTTATTTTTTTTGCAGGTCTTGTGACTATGTCTTTATGTGTGTGGTTTAACTTACACTATATCATTCAGCTCTAATCTTGTATCTGGAGAAGGGTTGATGAGGATGTAAGAAAGGGTGTTCTGATGATCATTCATTTCATCTAGAGGACAGAAGGAAAAAAGGTACCAAATCAATTCTATTTACAAACAAATTGTGAAAAGCATTATTTTTGACAAATTAATTAGACGAAAGTTCATAGAGCTGTAAAAAAGTGTCTGGTGTCAGATTTCAAATAAGTTTAGCAATTTTTTTTCAACTGTACTTGAATTGGAACTACCTGACATTATTATCTTTTGAGCTACCAGCTCTAAAAATATCCTGTGTTCTAATATTTTAGAAATCTTCTGGGGTTTTTTCAGTCATAGAAATTTTGAATGTAACCCAATTTCAGTGTAATTTACCAATCTATGCCGCAGCTTAGGGTAAATATGTGGTGAGTAGGGACTTCTGAGCTTGGCATCGAGTTCAAGGGATGAACAAGGTTAAATGCAGGTGTATGGCATTCTCATCCATTTCCAGATTTGGTCAAAGAAACATTTTTTCCCTTCTTCTACCTATCTAGGAAGCACTTCCCCTTTATCACCTGTGCCAAGGGCTTGAAATGTTAAGGCTGTATAAATGGAAATTGGTACGTCTTTCTTACATTTTTAACTATTCTCCTAATGATGTGTTGCAAATGAAGGTTGATAATTGTTTTTTCCCCCCAAGGTTTAAGCTACACTTTTGTAGCTGTCACTCAAGTATCTTTTGTATCACTTTCTCTTGGCACACTCCTTGGGCTACTGCAGTGAGACTGGTTTTAATCTGATCAGACTAAAGAGGAGAGGTTAAAGGAGAGGCAGTGCTTCTGTGTCAAATCCTCTTTTTAGTTTATTTTGGAAAATGTATAACTCAGATCAGGATAGGTAAATATAATCAGGTAAAGCATCTGATTATCAAGATTTTTCTGCTCTGTAGATGGTATCTAATAGTCTTGAGTAATGAAATGAATATTTACTTTTGGCTTTTAACTAAGATTTGAAAAGAAAAGCAGGAATGCAACCAAGTTTTCTTGTTACTAGTATAAATATGAATTAAATTTACAAAACATTTTTGTGTTTGATCAAATATTTTTGTGGCCTGTGAAACCCCTGGAAAATATCTAGTCCTGAATCTTTCTGCAAACAGTTGTAAAGAAACAACAAAGAAAGAAGGGATAGTAACTATCCAGATGGGGCATGGAATAAAGAGCCTATATTTACATACCTAGAAATTCTTGGTGTTTCTAGGAAATCAGAGCCTATAGTTCTAGGGGTTTCCACCCAACATACTACAGAACCAGGGCCATAGAAAGACAACCCAGGCAGCTGTGGTGCCTGCATTAAATAGTGTTAGAGAGCTCTTGTCCATAGCTTAAAAAACCCCCCAAACCCTCCAAACTAAAACCAAAAAACTAAAGCACAACCCAACATCAGCCTTGCTGCAGAGTGATTTGATGGATAAAAATGGCATCTAAAGACCTAGTGAAACATGCTTTCTAAAAATGACTATCATGTGATAATTCGGCATTATTTTTAAATATTGTGGGGAAAAGGCAATATCCTTCACATATAAACAACTCCCTGCCTTGACATATGAGTGAACTTCACAACATCTCTGTCCTCATCTTCTTTTGAACACGTTTGTGGAAATACGGTGCAGCTGTTCAATGACTGGGGAATGTTTATGTATTCAGCATACACATATCATCTGCTGAATATAAATGTGACTGACATGCTGCCCTCTGAGCCTTCCACCTCAGCATAGGAATGGGTGATAATAGAATGCATTAAAACCACTACAGGTTACTCTTGGTAAATGGAAAAAAGAAACAACCGAAACCTAAACCAACAACACAAAACCTATTATCATAAATTTAGTATTTTGTTTATGGCTCCATCATTTCTTACAAATAAGTTCATCTTGCACAATGCTAATGTTGCCATTGAAGTCTTGAAATAGGGGTACCGTATCCTGCTGGAGAAAGGCCCAGGTGCTTCATTCTGTTCTTCACAAGTTCAGCAAGCTCCTGCCTTTCTGACCTCCTGTAGAGGTTCATTCTCTGCTGATTGATCTTCTCAGCAGTTTTAGCAGAGTGCCTGGGGGCCCTCCTGCTCAGGCGCCGTGCCCACTGCATGCTCTTCCTCCGCAGCAGGGGGTGGTCGGACTGGTCACTGGACGTTGAGTTGCGGTGATTGCCCCGGCAGCTGAACTGTTCCTTGGTGTCTTTGGTGTCCTCCCATTCCTCCACGCTGATGGAGATTTGAGACTTGGAAGGAAAATGACAAGAAAGATGAATTCCATTCATCCATTCCATTCCATTGTTAAATGGAAGCAGATGAAGATGTTCTCTCCTCATTCCAACAGTGCAGCTGGACATGGGTTTTGGCTGCAGTGGAGCTGAGGGAATTCAGCTCTTTGTACTTAACAAGTGTTCCTGAACTGGGCTGAACCCAGTTCTAGATTCTAGTAAGGGATTCTAGTCCTGAACCCTTTACTAGATTTTGACTTCTCCCGTAAAAAGCTCATTTACAATATAAATACATTTGTCTAGCACAAAAGCAAGTAAGTGTTATTTTGTGCCCAATTGCACTGTGATTCTGAGAAGAGCAACTTTAGCGTTCTGATACTGCCCTTTCTGAATCTAGGAATGTGTTCTGAATGACTTCTCCACCTTCTTCCCAGTCTGCATATTTTCAGAAATTCAAGTTGTGTAACTGCTTCTTAGATGTGTTGTGGATTCATTAAGAAATGGTTCAGTTTTGGCTGCACTGTTTTCAGTACTCTATTATGGCCTCATATAGAATGTGCCTGTTAAGTGTGTCTCAAATTCCCAGGCATTCTTGACCTTGCAGCGCACGTGAAATTAGGATGCTGTAACCTTCAGTGTGATTCAGGGCACCCCTTGTGAAAGACGTAATTGATCTTACCTTAAAGAGGAGTGATGCTGCTGTTTCACTCATATAGGGACAAAAACAACCCCATACTTATGAGGCAAAGTCTGTTCCTCTCTTGCTGTGTTTTCCTTATGCCACCCAAGCAAGACCAATGGTATGTGCATGTAAAATACTGCAATAACTCAGATGGATGGGCTACATATGCAGTTCTAACATACAAAGGTTCCTAGGGAACATAAGACGAAGCATTTCAAAAGAACTTCAAAATTGTTTCAACCTGCATTTTAGATTTAACGAGTAGCTTTGCCCTCTAGTTTCAAAACTTCCTTACGATCCTGAGTTACTCTTTTGCTATTTGAATATCTTTTATTGAAGTTGAAATAGCAAAGTCCTTGCTGGTGTCAGTGCAAGCACATTACCAATTTACTGGTCACAGATTTCAGTGTGGTGAGTGTTTAAAATAAATACATGAAGTATAAAACAAAGATAATGTAAATAAACTGGATGAGTTCAAATGAATCCCCTCAAACATAATATGCTGGTAGTAATCAGCAAATAAAGTAAATTTAATCAAGGAGCTACTGAATGGCGTTTTCCTACTAACATGAAATCTGAAAGCAAGATTCTGTTGACCTCATCAATGTGGAATACAACTTTTCTGTAAGAGGCTCACCATAGAATTTCCAAGTCCATAAAATAGTATTTCATATGAGTAAGTTGGATACAGTATGAAAGGTACTTATAGTTTTCACTTTTGTACAAACTAGGCTTTATCTGTGTAAAAAAAGCAACAAACAAACCCAAACAAACAGCAACCAATCAAACTCCATAATTAAAAAGAACACTACAGATGTTTATGTTGTAGTCCTTCAAGTAAAATCACATTTTTAATATTCCAGACTAGGATCTTGCAATAAGCCTCGTGCAAAGACCAGCTAATTTATTGAGGCTCATCAGCTTAGTCTGCAATAGAAAAGGGATTTCTTTTTTTTTCTTGAAACTATGTGATTTTTTAAAATTTTGTTACTGACTCCGCTGATGTTAGGGCAGATGAGAGAGCCTGGATCCCTTTGAACAGGAATGCAATTTGATTTTGTTTGTTAGACTGTCATTTTGGGTTTGTGGGCATTTTACAGCAAGGACTAAGGTAGGCAGAGTATATTCCATAGGATAAGGTGCTACTAATGGATAGGAAGGAGCTATTTGGTATGAACAAATGTGACACAGACTGAGTGTAAAGGAGGTTCTTGTTTTGCCTTTCTTCCTGCCTGCATTGATAGCTTTCCCTGTCCAGGTCTTGACAAAACAGTCATCTGGACTTGCTGGCAGCAGTAGTGGAAAGGCAGAGACCAACCAGCATCACTGCAGGAGGGTAAGTCACTTTTTGAGCCAGAGATTAAATGGGACAGGCCAAGTAAAAGAACAAGTTTTTTGTTTCTGTGTATCTGTTAATCCTTAACTTGAACTTTTGGAACACTGGCATAGGTGAGCTGAAACCATAAATGATGGTGGAAGAAGATAATTATTTTGGCAACTAGGAAGTTTTTATTGTGCCTGTTGAGAAAGCTGTGCAAATGGCCCTTTCCTGTATGGAAGAGGAAAAAATTCAACTTCAAAGACAAAAAATTAAGAAGCCCAAACCTTCTTTCAAAAGTAGCACGAAAAGTGTGTCTGCCAGTGGCAGCTGTTAAACGCACAGCAGATAAAAACTCCAGTGCAAAGTACTTTTGTGTGTCCTCCCCTGTTTTAACCACTCTTGAACTTCATTTAAAAAAACTTTTGTAACTATCATTACTTTGAGGTTTGATTGTTTTTATTGAATTTCATTTCCTTGTTCCATAGCAGGTAAATCTGTTACATGAGAAGCATAACTGATGACATGGTGTCACTCCTGTGCCGCACACTGAAGAAACGTTTGCCTTTAAACAGCTGGTTTTGTTTGCTTTTTATTCTCTAAAGGCAGGTTCCTGTCTCACAGGTCCCACTGTGTGCCCTAAAGGGTGTGATTGCTCACTGGTGCTGTCAGACATCTGTGATCCACAGGAGTGTCTCCACTCAGGCATGGGGTTCTAATAGGATGTCTCATGCCCTAAAATCTAAACATTAGGCTGGTCAACACATGGCAGGAGTGGGAATGCAGTCATGGACACACCAGTGTTCATATTTGAGATGATGAGGATGTCTGTGGTGATAACACCAAACATCATTTAACTTTAGATCTTTGCTCCCTTGCCTTGCTGCTTCCTGGGAGCTGTGTGTAAAATGTGAAATAGTTTGAACATGTTCAAAGTTCATTCTGAAGCAGTGCCTTATTTTTACCTCACTGCAAGTTCTACATTAACCAAACTTTACTGTTCTGCATACCAAGAGCCCTTACTTGTATCGAGGGTTCTAGAAACGCTCTTCTGCTCCAAGAGCTGTCTAAACCATTGCTAAACACAGCCACATTTTCCTTTTATGATAAACTTGGGGATTTTTCTCCACTTGCATTTAAGGCGTTTAAGATCAAGGCTTTCACCAGATAATCTTTTCACTGTAAAGATGATTTATTATCTTCAGAATTTAACAGGAGCAGGCCCAAAAGGAATCAGAATTCCACTGGGCTTCTTTGAAAGTCCCAGTCTGTCAGCTTTCAGATTTTTACTAAGATGTTTGTGTCTGGAACAATGTTGCTTTAAGATCCAGTGTTGATAATGGCGATGTTTTCATTACACAGAGCCAAAGCCTCTTCTCCTTCTCACCCCTGCAGCAAAGTGGGCTGAGGGGGGAGCACAAGAAGCTGGGAGGGCACACAGTCAGGGCTCCTGATCCCAAGTGACTACAGTGATATCCCTTACCTATAGTGCTGTGCTCTGCAGGAAGATGAAGGAATGGGAGGACTTAGGGCATTTGTCTTCCCAGCTGTGCCTGATGGAGCCCTGTGTTCCTGGAGATGGCAAAACACCTCCTGCCCATCAGAATAGTGAACAAATTCTCTGCTTTGCTTTGTTTTCACACACAGCTTTTGCTTAACTTACTGAACTGCCTTTATCTTAACCCATGAGATTTCTCATTTTCAGCCTTTCAGTTTTCTCCCCATCCCACCTTGGGGAGAGAGAGCAAGCCAGCATCTCTGTGGGGCTTGCTTAAACAAGGACACCCAAAACCAGGCAGACAATAAGCAAATACTTACTTGTGAAGCCATTTCTCGTGACTGACAAAGGAAGGGGAAAAAGAAAACAAAAGACAATTTAAACAGAAGTGAATCTAAAGAAACATATATGGACTGTTCAAAAGGAGCCACAGAAAATCACCCACACAGATAATGAAAAAAGATTTCATATTGCTTTTTTCTATTTTTTTAATGTAAAGGAAATGGTTTGGGTCATAGGTGTGACAGTCATTGAGATGCAGGCTAGATTCACTTGTTATTTAGTTACTGGATCACTGAAAATGTGCTTTATTTTTAAAGAAATTATGAATATCTGTCAGTGAAGTGAGGGTTTCTCATTTGCATAGTGAAAAATGGGGTGCCATAGGATACACTGTACATATAAAAAAATTAATATCAGCATATTTTGTCCTCATGACTCACGTTACCCATTACGACAGCATCCAGTTATGTGCACTACAAATTTAGTTTCTTGTGTTTGTTTAAACTCAGATTGATACTAATGTTGAAGGTTCTCTAAGTTATAAACTTTCAAATTTATGGTTAGAAGTTCACAGTTCCTGAGTAAAAAGAACAATTTACTTTTCTCTGACTTCCATTTTAAAGATCTCGTTCAACGACTTTTTTCTGGCTTATTGTATTGAAAAGCTAAAATGATAACCCATGCTAATATTTCATTAATAAAATTAGTCAAAAATTCCTTTAACTTCACAATAAACATGCTGCAGAAAGATTAGAGCTTTCAGTATCTCAGCATTTGTAGGTATGTATCCATAAATACCACAGATGCAGAGATGCTGCCCTTTTGTATCCTGGGGAAGAGGTAGGTAAGGGGAGATATCCCTGCCCCTCTCTAGAGGGGAAAGGTTGCACAAATTCTCACTCAATAAACAAGAAATTACAAAAGTATTTGTGTTAAAATACCACTGGGGGTCTGCATTCAGAGCCTTCAGCTTAAGAAGACCAACAACTGTTTTGTCTTCATTCAATAAATGAGGAGTGTCATTCTTCCACATTTGTCCTGTTGAAAACTTAACTAGGAGATTTCTCCAACCTTCCTTCCTTACTCCTCTACCTGATTTAACTCAAATTCTTCATATGATTACCTGTGAAAGCTGATAAGAGGCAATAACAGAACTCCTCATTCTCTTTTTTTGGACCTGAAGTTAAATAGCCAGGCCCGAATGTGAGAATAAAGCATTGCTGTGAATTTTCTCTTATCCTTGTTTAATGAATTCTTAAAATCTGGTATGTCCTCTGTTTTGTGGAAAGCTATGACAGACTTTTTCTTCATATTAGCAGTGAGGCTGCCTACATTCTTCTCCAAGGAATGATTTTGATGGATCATATTAAGGCTGCTATAGTTCAAAAGTCAGCTGACATTATTGCAGTGACACAGTCTACTGGCTAAGCTGGAAAAGCCACCTGGAGAGATAGCAGTGGTCCACAAAGAGATGCACCAGTGAACTGGGTGGAATCTTGCTTTTGTCACCCTTTCTTAAAAATTAATTTCAACTGAATGCTTATACTTTCTCAAGAGCAAAATCTTGCAGTTAAACATTAGATGCATTAATATTTTCTAATATATGGAAAATCTAAATAGGCTACCTTGGAAATTAGTGTAAGCTATGTCTGAGTATTTCAGAAGAAAGGACAGAGTTGTTGCTCACTATTGCATTTTAAAGCCATGGTTTAATGAGGCAGCAGTACTAATGGTCACATAAACAAATGGATAACACATGACAGAAATCAAAGCTGCCCAAACGAAAAAGTATGTTAAATAGTGATGAAAAAGTATTTTTGCCATTCTTTGTATACAGAGAGATGGAGAAATGTATAGACATTTCTATGGCAAACACAGAAATACACATATAAAAGAATTACCACTGTTTGGCAGCTAACTTTAGAGAGATCCCACAATACTTTTAATAACACTGATTAGAAATGAGCAGCAAGGGAATGAATTAGAAAGTCATGTGAATGGTGACATGCCACTCGTTTTGAGACACAGTGCTGGCATTGTTGACACAAGTGACAGAGGGCCTGGTTATCGGGTTTGTTATAGACACTGCCATTAGTGGCCACAGAGCAGGTAATGCCCTGGCTGCCCCTTGCTTCCCATCCATCCATTCCCTGGAGGAGAGCACAGGAATCAAAGCCCATGTGTCCACCGGCTCTGGACACTCATGGATTCTGTGGCTCAGCCTGGGATAGTGTGACCATCCACGTGTCAGCAGAGGCCTGTGTGCTCTGCAGTCAAACCCACAGAAAAGCACAATAAACTGACCCACCTCAGATGTTGTGAGCTTTTGGGATTCTGTTCTGTAGACTCCAATTGGAATGTCTCCTGTTGAGGAACAAAGTTTCTGATACAGTCTGGCATACGTCCTAATCCACAGATCCTCCTCTGTGATTTTCATCTGAACAAATAATAATAGGAAGGAGGACTTTTAACTCTTGAGGGCTTATCATTTGTTCACTGTGTGACTCATGAAAAGAAAATTAAACACTAGCTGGTAATTATCCTATTGTAGTATTGCTTCTTTGTTCCACAACAAATCTGTAACTTCTATTGAATTTGCAAGAACTGGTTTTTTATTTTCTCCCTGTGTAGAAGGCATTGTAGTGGAAGCAGTTCAGCATTATGAACTTCTGGTCTTGATTTAAGATTACTTAAAACTTACATGGCAGCCTTCACCCAGTGTTTATATTTGACTAGAATACAAATGAATAAACTAAATATTGGCAGCAATAAGAAACTGGTGTGGACTGGAGACTGAGACTGGAGTGCCATGAGTATTTTGAATTTGAATTTTGTCCAACAGACTGCAGGCTGAATATGTGGTGACGAGGGAGTGGAGAGGAAGTCATATACTAAGCATAAGTGGCATAAGAAAGTCTTAAATGAAGCTCACTTATTTCATTACTAGCTTTATTTCGAGATATATGAGTTCCTTTTTAGAGATTCAGTTGTACTCTCAAGTGTTCTTACATTCACTGCTATGAAGCTTAATGATTGACCAAGAAATACATAATTTTTATTTAAACAACTTTCTTAAACCATCATTGGTAACTTCCTGCAGTTCTTTATAGATCCCCAGAAAGCAACTTGTAAATAACTCAACTTGTATTGATTTGTTTACCACCTGGGTATGATGGGTGTGGGAGAGAACAGAAACGTGGGGTTTATTTTAGTAAAAATAATTTCAGTTATTTTATTTTTATGTGTGTATATATACATTTAAATTGCATTGGGGAATATTGACATACACAATAACATGATGACTTTACTACAACTCCTAGTCATTTAATACATCTTTCCTTTATGTAAAAACTACTCATGCTCTTTATTGCCCATAGGAATGGGTATTGGGAGACAGCACTGTAAGTCCTTGCCAAGCTGTACAATATAGGCAGTGCTTCCTGGTTTTTATATACTTCATTTTAAAATTGGTTGCTGAACTGCCATTGCTATCATATAAAATGCACTATTCCTACATTTTCCTGACTTTCCAATTTTCTGCTTTGTAGAATGCATTGTATTTTCTTGGGGAGATGTTGTTTGCGACAGAACTAAAAATGGGTATGTTTTCTGTTTAATTTCCTCATTTCTCCCTGATGAAAAAGGAAACAGATGGCCTTTCTTGGACCTTCAAAAAAGGAAATATCACATAAAGAAAGCTGAAGTATTTTGCAGACAGTACAGAACCCTCTCTGGTACTAATTTTTTTTTTAAATAACTTACAGAACAAAGAAACCCAGATCCTGGTGTGGTGTCAAGTCCCAGCAGAAGTCTTGTGATAGAAATCATATAATCTTTCACAAATGACTGCAAGATTTTTAAACAGGAGAGACAGAAAAGAAAGAAAAAAGCTTTAATGAACAGATGAGTAGGTAACCACTAGCACCACGTGTGAATTTCAAAGAAATTATACATCTGTGTTTACAATCCATCTCTTTAAGTATCTTAATCACTGTAGAAATACCTATCCCTTTCTTTCTACTGAATTTACTTATTTTATATAAGTTTTTTAATTGGCTCTGCATGTGCATGCAATGTACATACAGGATTCAGAATACCAAGGCACCATAAAAGCAAAGATGAATGTGTCCGTGGAAGTGAGGTGTTAGTCCTACTAAGTGTGAAATTATAATGAACTCTTCTGTGCAGAAGAAATGCTGGCACATGTTAGATGGGTCTGCAGTCCTCAGTGGGTACCTCTGAGGTGAAACTGCTATTATTTTAATTCAAATGAGTAATCTGAAGGGGTTTTAAGAGTTGATATGCCTTGTCTCAGGCCAGGCTTGTTGTTCTGCTAAACAGTGTGTTGCTATTGGTTAAAAGGTAGAAATTAAGTTTAGGCCGAGAACAGACATCAGATGAGCTAAAATCACAAATATTTCTCCTTGTGGGTTGGGCTGCTGGAATTAGAGGGCCATGTGGGTGCTCTTCATTGAGCTGTTCATTGCCACCTGGACTTAGGTATAGCAGGGCAGCATTCCAGTCCTTGGAACTCAGCACACGGGAGCTTCTGCTGGTTTCATGCAAAATACATGGCTAACAAAGAGATCTTCACAAAGAAATACCTCACAGAGGTATTACATAAATCCTTCAGAGTTATAGAATCTGGATTTGATCAAACTCAGAAGCTAGACAGATTTCATTTGATACACAGTGATACAACTACTTTAATTTTTGTACTGGTAATCGTCCAGTTGTGATGGGCTAAATGCCAAGGAGCATTTTAGCCCAAAAAAATTGAGAAAAATTTTTTTGCAAATTAAACTTCGTTGTTATCTTGGCTGCATCATTTCTGCCATGGAATTTTCATTAGATTAACAAGTATATTCACAAGGATTTGCAAGACTAAGTTTCCATTTATCAGTCACTGTCCCAAAGGCTTTCTTTTGGCCTATAATGGGAAACACCAGCTGAACCCTGATGTTCCCCATGTCATTTGCTCTGTTCCTTGAATGCAGGATAAAATGACATACAGAAAATGGGACCATGAAAAAGAACAAAGAGTTGCTGTCATAGAATTGGTGACTTGGAATAAGACAGGTAATTGTAGAAAAATGACAGTTCATCTATGAGCAGTAGGAGTTCAAAGGAAGGACAGGTGGAATTTAAGAGAGAATGAGCGTGTGAAGCTTTTTGTTTTAAACACTTTCTGGTGAATGGTGTTACTGTCTCATGTCATAGCATGACTGTCCATGTCTAGGAGCAAATATGAAATATTGAAGTTACTGATGTGCTGGCAGGAATTGTCAATGATGACACAGCTGTTTCTATGTATGTGTCCTAGGATTTTTTCAGGTTTTTTTTAATTTTGTCATATGTGATGTTGATATTCTGGGGCATGACTATGAAGATGTTTTATAAGCTAATACATGGGTTTCTAGAACTTTAAAATATATATGTGCATATACATGACTGGCTTATGTATTAATGACTTCTTGAGAAAACTTTAGCTCCAAGAATTTTTCTATTTATGTTGAATTTGCCTTCAGGGAATTTATTTGGAAGTAGAATTGCAATGAAAGAACACTTTTCATGCACCAAATTACCAAGCAAATTAATTTCCCTGCCAGAATGTTTTCCACCTGAATACAAAAGCATCCACGGGCTATCCCTAGGTACAGGCAAAGCAGGAGGCTGCACAGGTGAGCAGATGATGTGGGCCATGGTGGCGTTCCTGCTTATGCTGTGTGCCTTGATCCTTGAAGGGTAGTGCTGGGGGCTGCTGCTGAGGCATCCTGCTGTATCAGAGTGTGTAGGAACATGGGCACTGCTGAAGAGTGAGCACGACTGTCCTGTTTTCCACCCTGAAACTAGCAACTACTGCTTTCATTTGCCCTGACTGTATTTTCTGATATTTTTTCTTCAACTCTCTGAAGCTGTTGCCCTTCCCTTATTCTCACTGTCATCACTGCTTCCTGGATTCTGAGCAACAAGGTTGAATTGCTGCATTTTCTTCCCCCACTGTCTCTCTGTAACCACTGAATATATTTCTTGTTAGGGCAAGAATGGCCTACTGACAATACTATGAAGGTCTAGTCAACATGAGTAAGAGAACAGGACACTATGAAGTAATTGAGGCCCTTACCAGTAAATGCAGGAGACTAATAAATTACACATTAAAGTAATCCTGTTCCTTTCTGCTGTTAGGGACACGATTCTGTGGGAGAGGGCACTGCCTTTTTGTTGCAGAGTACAAGCATTATTAGGCTGTATAATCTGTAATTTATATAGGCCTTATCAAAGCTATTTGACTATGGAGAGGTAAATGAACAGTATTATATTATGTTACATCAGATTTTGTACAATCATGGGGTGATTTTGGGATGATGACTGAACTAATACCATCACGTGGAGCATGCTCCATTATCTTTTGCCACTGATTGTTTCTGGTATAGCTACACCTTAATGGATCCTATGTAGGAAAATACAGTCATCAATTAAGCACAATCAACTGGGTGGTAATATTTGTGTTGAGATAAGTCACATTACTGTTCATAGTACCTGATACAGCAGTGTATCCAACATGCTGATGCTGAAAACCCTGCCAGCAGCAAAGGGCAGTCGGAACATGAATGCCAGGTTAGATCCTTTCTCCCGCTCTTTCTGTTAAGGAATTAAAAAGTAATTGTTAGAGACCTGTGTAAGACAAGACATCAATAATAAGAGGAATAATCTCTTTCTATAACTCATATGTCATTATTGTTTGTTATTAGCGTTAATTCGAATCTGTTTAATACCTGAATTATATTAAAAAAACAAAACACGGAGACAGGAAATAGGAGGCCCCAACCTTAACTGAAGGTTAAAAAAGCAGCCTGGCTGTACGTAAATCACTGTAAATATACTGGGCCATCCCAGGCAGATTTCTGCTCACCTAATATCTTTGTGCTTATCCCTGTGGAAGATAAAAAATCACAGGATTGGTTTGATTAAATGACATAGGAAATTGTACTTATTTCAAAATGATCACTTAGAGCTTTAGAATTCTTTTATCCTCCAGTTAACACCTGCAGTATTTACTTGGAAAAAAAACTCATAGCAAACTAAAGTGTGAATCTTACCCAAAACATTACAAACCCTTTCTTTCAAGAAAGATGGAGCGGTTACCTTATTTTTTATTTAGGTAAGACAAATGGAGAACATAGATTTTAAGTTTAGAGTGTGGGTGTTTTGTTTTTCCTTTTCTTTATTGTATAAAGGCCACACTTTCTCCTATATCAGTGCGAGTTTACTGTCAGATTTATTCATCTCTAAAATGAGAAAAGTTGCAGCTGCAACAGCAGATGGACATCTGATTTGTGTATCTGTCTTCTGCAGTCCATTAGGTTGAAAAGCCAATTTTGCAAGTGTGTTTCAGTGCTACCTCAAGGCAACTTGCCTGACGTTTTCCGTCTTTCTGAAAAGGAGGTGCTTAATGCAGAAATAACAAGAAACTGTATGTTTGACTGCTTTAGATAATTTTTACTGGAGTTTTTAATTGCCTTTCATTTTGCATGAGGGAGTTCTGAAACATCAAATGAACTACAGCACCACCTGTGAAATTCTCCCTGCAAATGTTAAAATGAAATGACTGTGAAATACCAACAGCAGGCAACTGCAACAGCAATAAAGAAAATGTTCTTTTTAAAGATAATTTATCTACCTCTGTTTCAGCAGAGCATAGTTTGGATAGGAAGTTCATTAAATATTCAGCTTCTAACCTGTCTTCACAACTTTAAATTTGCATAATCAATTAATAAAGATAGTGAAGGAGTTAAAATATTTTTAAGTATTTCCAGAACATTTGCTTGAAAAATGAAGGAGCCTATGTAAAGCAAGAAAGAACGGAAATAAAAATCTTGGCTCCACTTCTTTGAAGTAGACAGCCCACAGAGTATTCCAGAATCCAACAGGAATAGGATTAAGGGAATATATTAAAAATAATTTTAAAAACTCTGTCAGTCATAACACACCAAGATATTAAGTTAGATTGGAACAGTCTTGTGAAGGTCCCATCCAGCTGTTGGCCCTTGTTGCCCTGAATAAACTGGCAATGCAGATTCCAGCCAGGTTCAGCTTATCCTTCATGGATTTCCCACGGAGGAAGGAAGTGCTACCATGGAGGAGCCACAGGTCCAAACCTTAAGGGGTAGTGGGGGTGGCATAACCCAAACAAAGCTGTGCCTCCTCCTGCAAAGGGCTCCTCTATTTCTGCCACAACTTTTGTCTCACAGTTGTCCAGGTTATGTGCTTTCCTCATTTGTCCTCACTTTCCTCACAGTTCTCCAGGTAATGTGCTTTTAGAACATCACCTAAACAAGGTTAAGCCTTCATGTTATTACACGCAAAGATAACCAATCCCAATAGGGCACCCAGATATTTATATCTTGTGGTCAACATGTAAGTGTGATATTCAGCTGAGTAGAAGATTTACTTCTCATCCTTATCCTGTCTCATTTACACAGGCTGAACTTTTGCAGAATTCAATTCCTCTGTAAGAAACTGGACTGGGAAGTTAAGGTTCTATGAGAAGGCTCTTTTCTATTAAGTATATATTAAAATCAGCTACATGAATATTAGACAGTAAATAGCGAACTCTCTGAAATTCCCAAAATCTAGGAAATTTATGGTACAGCTAGGAAATGGAAATGATGTGTAAAATAATGGTAATGATTTTGGCATGAATTCAAATTTGCCAAGCTATGTAAGAGATCTGAATTGCACAGACTGGGAGGCTACACAAGAAAAACTGGCAATCCTACTGATTGATAGATTGATAGCGGAGGAAGAGAAGACTGGCGTGAAGGATTTCTGCCCTTGAAGACTGTCACAGTGATATTATTTGTCTCTCACAAACCCAGAAAATGGCCTGAAAGATCATGAAGGTAATACTAATACTGTAAGTTTTGGGGAGTGCAGAGGTGGGTAGGTCAAATCACCAGTGAAGATCTGTGAAAAAGAGGATTGTCCTTGAGTCTACAGAGTTAAACAGATGCACAATATTACTTCCTATGCACCATCTAATGTTTTAGCAATAGTGTTTTGAACAAGTAAATTAAATTTAACTTCTCTGCATACAGCCAAAGAGTTCCACAGTCTGAAAATGCCAAATATGCATGTAAATGGATACGATATGAAGGTTTTATCTAGCATTTAAGTAGTGTCGCTGTTCTTCGTCACTAGGATTGTCCTCTGATAGAGAATAACTGCTGTTCTCAAATTGTCAGTAGTGCCAATATCTCACACAGATACATAGAAATGTCTACGAAAAACACAATTATAATGCCTTTAAGTGAAATGGAATTAAAAATGCATTATAATAAAAGCTGTATGTTTTAAGTGTTTAGTCAGTTAAAAGATATTCTATATTAATTGCCTGTGTCAGCCTTTTGGACAACTACATTACCTCTAAATATTCAAATATCCAAAAATATTTCTTTTTCCTCGAGCAAAGTCCACCAGAGAGTTGGGTGATTAATATTATCTTGTAGAGTGATGAAATCAAATCAGACTTTATTGTTAAATGAGGGTAGAATTTTGAAAAAAAAAAATTTTACAGCAGCTCCACAACCACAAATCCTTTCACTGTTTCCACTTGTTTTGAAATCATTGTTACAAAATCAGACAAAGTAATAAAAAGATAGCATTTAAATTGAGGGTGGGGGGAGGAAAATTTCCTTACCTTTTCCAGTTTGGACAGTGCAAGAGAATAGCAGTCTTTGGCTCTGAACTGCATGAATCTCATGTTGGCTGGGTGAGTTAGTTCTGTGATAATGCTTAGGCTGGAGAACAACCTGAATTTTAAAAGAATGTAATGGTTATACTTTTAATTATAACAATCCACAAATGTAAGGCTATACATAATGCTACAGCTCGTGTCCACGTTTTTAATGAAGCCCCTGAAACCTGTGGTGGGGTCTAGGCCCAATGAAATGCTGGTAAAACAGCAAACTACAACACACTCGCTGTAGAATTCACAAAGAAGTACACAGCTTACAAAAATACTTAAATGCTAGAAAGAAACCATTTAATTTCATTACCAGAGGTTTTATTTAATGATTGCTATAACAACATCACAACTCTGTAGGAAACAAGAAAAAGTGCAAAAGTATAAAGCTTGCACTTAGTACCTGGTCGCATGTAAACTACTACTGATTTATGTACCCTTTCCAGTTGATTTTTCTTTCCTGAGCTCTATTTGTATGCTGTGACTACAGTCTGAGCAATATAGATGAAAAGTGACACTTGTGGGAGTTGCTGCGAAAATGTATGTTTATGTGTACTTATGTTCTCACTTTGAAATATTTACATATACAAAATATTTATAACTCCAATTCAGGCTTTCAGTAAGAAAAAGCAGTGAAGAAAGTTCAACTGTGAACTGGCTGAATTACACAGATTTTCAATCTGCAGAATAAAGAGCACCTCCTCAGCACTCAGGGCTCCAAGAAACAGAAAGAAAATAATAGTTTATGCTATTTAAACACAAACCAACTTGGAATAGAACTCATATTATTATTTGAGTATTTCGTCTACAGATTTGTCAGAAATGAGATGTGCACTTGTAGCCTCTTTTGCTGATCCTGTAATTATCTAACACTTGACAACAGATAATTGTAGTACTAATTACATCATTGATGTGGCTTCTGTCTCGGTTTTCATGGAAGCAGGATTTAGTCAGGTAGTGTCAAATGGAATGCAATGTACCTTTTTGCAAGTCTCCTCCTTTCCCCTCACTTTTGCAGGGAGAAACATCACTGAAATGACAGTTCAAGTAGTGCCTAAATGTGGGGAAATGTATATGTAGACTATCTGCGAGTATGAGTTAATGCCATACTTGAAACTAACACAACAGAATTCAGAATTAGGAGTAACAGGAAATTAAAAGTTGATCTCATGATAAAATATTCACAGCTAGACAGGCTACTAGGTTTCTGTTAAAGATGGTTTAGTTTATCACCAAGATATGAAAACTGATTTATATTAGGAAATCAGTTTCAAAATTGCTGTTGGTAAAATATTTTACTTTTGAGTGTCTTTTAGCTGAAATAGGGGAAAGTCTCCAGGTAGTCAGGGACAGATGCGTCTTGCCCTGGGTGTAAGGCACACTGCCTGCCAGCTTTCTGCACTGGAGCAGGCTCCTTCTGGACAAAGATCCCTCTCTTCTACCCCCTTCTTGTAAGAAAGGACTGGATGGGGCAGAAAAAGCCCCCATCAGCCTGCTAGAAGGCATAGCTTGCTGTTGAACTCATGCTTGGAAATCAGACAAGCAAGAGAGACATTTAGTTCTTTCCTGAACCAAAATGATCAACCAAGAAAACAACACAATGCCACCATAGCACCTCATTTGGATTATCTCTAAATTTGGTGCTGAGAGTTAGATACCAGGCAAAACATTGACTTGCCGGGAGTACTACTGTCAATAGGCTTCCTGCAGGATTTGAAACATAGCCTTTAAGAGGTTAGCTCATAAAACTTCATAGTAGAGGAAACCTGCTCTTTTTCTGAGGTGGACTCACAACTGTCCATAGGGATTTAACAGTTGGCTTCATACTTCATTTAAAAAAGTGAAAAGCATCTTAAGGCCTAGTCCAAGACTATTAACGTCTCCTTTTACTTTTAAGCTGTGATAACTTGTATTTTCTTAGTCTGTGTGCCCATCTGAGTCACATCTTTACTCCTTCTAACTATGTCAGATAAGCTGGTGCTGTGTCACAGTTTTATTTGGTATGGCAGAGTTTTGAGCCCTGAAGGTGCTAATAATCCTATCCTTATAAACAGGGCACACTTTCATGGCAGAGCAGGATTGCTAATTGATGGAAATCAGGGAATAATGTCAGAACAGGTGTATGGGAACTGCCAGCCTAGGCCAAGCACTACTGCAGCACTCACATGGCTTTTTCAGGCCTGAGTAATGCCCATCAGGGATGTTTAGATGAGCCTGTATCCTCTGAATGATTTCACCTGAGACTCAAGTGGAACTTTTTTCAATTATGTGGTATCATTGAGAACAGCATGTGTTATATCCAGTGGTTTAAAATCCCTCTTTAGCACTACAGTTTGTGTTAAATGCTGTTGCTCTCTGACATGTCCAGTCTTTTCTTCATTAGTTTCTCATATTATTAGCTATTAATAAGTAACGAAAAAGCTTTCAATATATTTTTAAAGGTCATTTACGAAACCATTTACCTTGGTGCAATGAATGTAATTTATTCTGCAGAACAGGTAACTGCCACTGCCTTATGCCTCCTCCCAAAGCTTACTTTTTTCTACAACTTTTATATAACATAAAAATGCAGTGAAATTATTGTACATGTTCTAGGGGAAGAAATAGACAACAAATTTATACAATACACTATTTGTGAAAGTTTACAAAGTTTTATGAAAAAGTATTGTTAAGTCTTAAACCAAGATATTTATTGTAATTTACTTTAACTGTAAATATGGAGTGTTAATACTGAACAAGCCATAGAGTTCGTACACGAGTCAAAGCTGCCGTCTAGTGGCAGACATTGTGCAAGACAACAGAAGGAGTGTAATTGCACACCTATGGTATGTAGTCTCCTACTATGATCTTTTACAAAGCAGAACACAACTGCGGGGAAAATCAATAGGGACATTGCAAGTTTTATTTTTTATTCAACTCCCTTTTCCATTTGGGGGTAAACTGTATTTCCGACAAACTGATGTATGTAAAACACCTTGGTGAGATGTCCTGGCATTGTATGCTTAAGAGTAGATCTGAGTGATACACAGATTATAGTTTGATTACAGTTTCAACCCCAAATTTAGTGGGTGTGATTATGAAACACACACCTGTGCACTGGTACCAATTCAGAAACTGAACACTAGAAAAAGACAGAATTGCAGTTTCTTGTGCAATGCGGATTTTGCTTCTTTTGAGCACATGCAGAAATGCAAGCAGTATTTAACTGTGTTCTCACAGAGATGTATTTACAAAAGCCAGCTCCATTGAAATACTTTTATTTTAAGGAGCTCTGTTTTCTAAAGCACTGACAGGTTCAGAAGACTTTTACTGTACACTTCGCTCCATTCTTTTCTGGAAGGTGTGACACAGAAAACAGGTAATTGCAATAAAAGCAACAATGAATGATACTCAATTTTCTTCCAAGTCTTGTTAGAATGAACACCAGGAAGTGCTAGGCTTAAGCTTTAAACCAGGGAGGCACTTCATAGCTGACTGTGTAGTCGGTTTTGTTCTATGTGGGACTTTTGTGGTGTTTTTATTAAGCAAATAATATTTTTTGCAGATCCAAGTGACATATTTTCTTACTCACTGAACCAAGATACTGAACACAAAGGCTTTATGAGGAGAGTTCTCAAAAGAACAGCAAATCTCAGTGTTTTGCTTTTCATCACAGCCTCCTCAGCTTCTTTACTAGACTGATCATTTTATTCCTTCCTGACTCTCATTATGTTGCTATCATATGTAATGTTGCATACATGTGCTTAAAAACCTAACTTTTGTTCAAAACTAGATATACAAAATGTGAACGCTTACTACTGACTTCATAGTGATGCATTACTTACCTTTCAGCATTAGAAGGACCTGCTTTTCATATGGACTTCAGTATTACTGTCAGTTTTCTTTTCTCAACTATCTTTTGTCCTAAGTCTCCAAGAGTAGCTTATTTTTTCCCTTCCTGTAAACCAACAGTTGGGACAGTTTTGGGATGCAAAGCATTTCATCTGCGATTTCAGGAGAATACCTCAGGATTCTAAGTGTATTGCTAAGTATGGTGGGACAAAGTTTGCCTACGTAAGACACAAATTTATGTAAGGTAAAACTTAAGTAGAATAAAAAAAGTAATTTCTTGGAACAGAAAGCATCAAGTATTTCACAATTAATGAGGATGTGTAGATGGATTGCAAAAATGCCTTACCTGAAGAGGGTTTGAACATTCACAATAGTCTTGGCATCTGCCATATAGTCTTCCTCAGCACTCATGGTGCTTTCCTTGTCCACCACCACCATGTTAGCTGCAAAGGTGACCCCACACCTTAATAAGTCATCTAGGCTTTTGTGAAGAGAAAGAGGGAGAAAGAAACAAGAACTTAAATATGGAACACCTGAAAGATTAGCCGTGGTTGGCATCTGCAGATCAGCTACATAACAACTTCTGTATAATCAAGGTTAACATCTCAGATAATTGGTAAAATATAATCTGCTTCAGTAGGTTGTTACAGCCCCTCTCTTTTTATTAATGATGAATTTATTTCAATTTTTTAAAAATAAGCTTTTAACAGTTACTTGGGAAGACTTTGGCCTTATCTAGTGCAACAACTTGCTCCATTGCAGTTACTTTTGCAATAGAAAAACCCAAATAAATGCTCTGGGTTGCTCTTTCCCACAATTTTATTTCAGTTTCAAAATCTTAATAAATAGTTGGAGTGTTCTCAGGATGCTTTTAGGAGCAGCTGCTAGAACTTTTTGCACTGCTGGACAATGTTTGTGTGAAGCCCAACCACAGAAAACACTCACAGACAACTGAGTTACAGTTCTCATCATGCCTTGTAGCTTTGTTTCCAAAATGAAGCATGTTTCAGCTGTTTTAACAACAATATTTACCACAGACCCCAAGCATTTTTTGACAAGTGTGGTGGGGTTTTTTAACTTATTTTGGAAGAATATATATAATTGTTTTTGAAACTGTGCAATATCACTGATGATTGAAAAAGAAAAGCTGGTTTTATGTGATCTATGCCAATAATTTCAATGCACAAGTAGAAGTCCAAGCCTTTTCGGAGCAATTTGTGTTTCTCCTTTTTCAAACTTTAAGTTGATCCCTAAAAACAGCAGCATATTCTGAAACACTCAGATTTTCTGCATTTCAGTATTTCATGAGCTCAACAGCTATTCTTATTTTAGTAGTTACATTCAGCTGACTTGTGAAGAATTAGAAAAATGCTAACGTGGAAGTATTATGATTCTACTTCTCAGGTGCCTCTAGCTAAAGGTTTCTTAAGATTGACTAGATTTCTACACAACTGCGAAATCTGTTCAGTTACAGATCTCAAATTGTTTATACCCAAAGACTGGGCAACAGGTACCTACTACTTGACATATTTTGAAGAAGTGTATCTCTCCTATGAATTTTGGTAAAGCTGTTTTTCTGCGAGCCATCTACTTCTAACAAAAAAAAGAATGGTAAATGAAAGTAATTCCTTTGGTGGTTTTCTCTCTAAGGTGATGACACTTCATTCCTGGTGACAAATGATAAATATGTCAGATACTTAGAGGCAGTAGGTGGTACTTTGGGAACATATTTTATACCACTTAAATGAGAAAGGGAAATTTGCATATTTTCCACTGTATTTCTTATCTACAGATCATCAGATCTGTTCATTGTACATGATTTAAAAACATGTTGAGGAAAACACAGGGAATATGTATGAACTATATTTTTAAATGTATTCTTATTGATGAAAACTGTCAAAAAAACCCTTTACAAACTATTGTTGCTTATTGCACCAGGAATCAAAGTGATTTTAGTGACAGAAAAGATGCAGAAGTTCATGCTGGTGTTACTGTGAACTTTTGAATTCTGCATAATGACTTATTCCAAAGACTACATGCTTCATTTTTTTAATGCACTCAGTTCTTAAAAAAAAAACAACAACAAAACACCATTAGGGAACGATTTGGCAATTTCTTTTTTGAAATAAACTCAGTAAATTTAAAGTTTGATTTTCTGGATTAATAAAAAAGGTTAACATCTGAGTTATTAATTACTTTGAATACTTTGAGTATTCCTTATTGAGTATACATTTAATTATTCTGCCATTACGGTTCTTTTTATAATTGCTATGGAATTAAGAGTTAAGAAAGTAGCAGATATTAATAACCTGCAACCCTTTCTTGCTTTAGAGGAAAAAATGTAAAGTGAAAAACATTTCCGTAGACCCTTTGTAAACCTCACAACGACTATGGTATCACCAAGGTAAATCTGTAACTGTATCACTACTATAAGCAGGAAATAAGGTTTTTGATTTCTACATGGGGAATTAATATTTTGGGCTTGTAGCCCCAAATCAGTATTCACTATGTAGTGAAGCAACCTGTTTTCTTTAAATTTACACTCTACATACACAGAGGAGTTTACTAAAATATTCATGAGTCCCTGCTCTTCTCTGGTTTCTGCCTGATTTTTACATTAAATCTCTGTTGCTAACCCTATATGCATAAACATATATTAGCAGAGGTGAAGACAGAAATGTAGGAGTAAGTGATAATTTAAGTAGTGGAAGATGAAGACTGTTGGACACATTCAAGACTGTTCTGTTTACATGCTGTAGCTATCTTTGCAAAACCTGAGTCAATGGATTCCAACAAGTTATAACTCAGTGCAGACTGGCACTAGAATCAGAGCTATAATCTGTTCTTTTGTAGAAACATATGAACACACCTAAATAAGTGTTAATCTTATATTTTTGAAGATACTGACTTGTTGTGCTCCCTGTCATGCTTTTCAGTGCTGAGATCCCCTACAAATCAGAAATTTGAAATCCCAAATTACAGCACACAGACACAGACTATGCATGCAGAAAGCTCATCTCCAACTACAACACACACAATAAAACATGCAATGACGATACACACAACAAACCACTGAGACTACAAAGTTAAGTTTTCTAACAGTTATTTCACCTACTTGTCGATAGAGCCCACCATGTAGTAAACCATTGGAAACCAACAGATTGCATCCAGAAAATGCATATCTGGCCTAAGCAGCAGATGGAATTACAAAATGAAACACAGTATCACAACAGCAGCATCTCTTCTAAAATATTTCAATCAATTGCTAGTTTGGGGTTTTATTTTTTAAAAATTACTTTTTAAAACTTTGGCATTATAATATCAGTTTAAGCAGGAAATAGGTTTTCAGAAAGCTGTGAATCAACAGTTTGCTGTGATCATAAAGAATGATCAGAATTAACATGCTTATATTAATAAATGCACCTCTAAAATCAGAAATGTTATGGCACAGGACAATTCTGAATATAAGAACAAATGAGTGATGTAAGGACACACTACCAAGTTATACTCCAATACATGTCTTAGGAGTATTTAAAATAAGCATTGACAATTCTTAATTAAAATGTGAAGTGGAAATCATCATTTGGGTTTTGTGACACCTCCTGTTTTCAAGCCTACTCCCTTTCAGGAGTCACTAAACGCTGCATAGAGAGACAACACTAAGGGTGTTGGTTTAATTAGCAAGCAGAGCTTTTACTTCATGTTAATCAATCCAAAGTGGGTTTAGCCATAAAGTGTCACAACAGCACTGAAGAGTGTGAAGTCAGGCACTGTGCTGGCAAAAGGAGCTGGCGCTAGAGGGACCCCTGTGCTCATGGCTTTGCTCTCACACTGCAAATAAAAGCGATTTGGGCTTCTCCCAATTTGTGTAATTCACTGTATGCCAGAGTACCTACACAAAAACCTGTTTTGCAAACACAGGTGATTAAGGAGCTGCCTGAGGGAAAGTGGGACATTTCACAGCAGGCCTTTGTAGAAAAAAATCACTTAAACTGGTGCAGATCTGTGCAAAGGGAAGTGTCAGCCCTGGAATCGCAACCTACAAGATGTTTTTGCTTTTTAGCTTGTTCTACTTTTCTGTGTACAGCTAACCTCCATTTCTGTGTCTTTCAAACTGTGATTTTTAAGTAGTTGAGCTGTACCAAAGTGTTGCAAAAAAAAAAAACCAAGAAACCCCCCCGCCCAAAATGAATTCATTATCAGATTATAAATGAACCAGTCTTGACAGATGTATTTGCCTGAAATTTTAAAAGCAAGAAATGCTAACAATTCCAGCAATCACCAGACAGATATAAAAGTAACAATACTGCAGGTTTTAATTTTCATCCACGGCTTTAAGTAATTTTAGATAAAGTGCGTCTGTGGGTGTCCTCTTGGCTTGAAGAACTGTTTAACTTTGAGTGTAGGGTTATTAAAAATATACCTAACTGGTCCAGGCCAGTAAATGCACTGTGTTAAGTAGGTTAGTGCTGTCATGTAGCTGTGAAAACTGTTACACAGCTTGCTTTTTTTAGAGTTTATGAAGTTATTTAATTTTAGCAGCAACATTCACATTTTTGGGGACAATTTTCAGAAAAACTTAGCTGAAACATTAGCCATGAAAAATATTAGCCATCAGGATATTTAAGTTTACTATGGCCACTTACAGTCAGTAATCGGTCAATTTTGTACATGAGAGTGAATATAGAGTATTATTTTTGTTACTAACTTTTCTCAAAGAGAAGTGTGCCATAATGTTTTTGATTTTCAGTTGGCCACGTGAAAAGTGGTCATCCATTGAAGGAATGGTAAAATGAGTTTAAAATGTATCAGAGACGAAAAAAAAGTCTCCTTACGGGTTATCCAGCAGTAATACAATGGGGTTTAGTTCTTTCTTTGGTCGGTAGTAAGCTCTGAGTGGGACAATAAAGTTATATAAACCATTTCCAGCCGTTTCTGCTGCAACTATAATCAATTTATTTTTGAATCCATAGGCTTTGGCATCTTCATAGTAGTTATGCTGACATCCCTAAAATCGAAGTAGGAACAAGTTCAGTGGATGTAAATATTGTATCAGATGACTCAATACAGAGCTGGTTAGATATAAACATTTGGTGATGAAAAAGAGAAAATATTATAGCAAATGCTGCAAAACTTCATCTCCAAGCAGAAACCAGAATTTAACTCTGCTCAGATGCAAGCGCCAAATAAGAATGCAGCATTATCCAGGAACAGAAACTCCCTTTACCTTATCTAGTCTTAGACAACAGAAGGGTACTTTTTCATGCAGAAGATGGCAAAAAGTGGGAGAACTTCCAATATAAGGAGAGTAAGGAGGATAGCCTTTAGCATACCTAGAACAGAAGAAACATCCTTCAGTGTAGCAAAACACAGCTGACTACACAACTACCTTATGCGATGTTTATACATATATCCAAGTTTTACAGAGTCAAGTACACAAAATGAACTATGTTCAATAAAGGGCAAAGGAATATATTTTTAAGCTTAGCAATACAATTAAATAGAACTTAGTGGAAGCTGCCATGCTTTTGGGGACTGAAGGAGTTTTGCTTGGGTTTTTTAAAATAGTCTGTTGTATCATAGTGTGCTGTCATAGTGTTTTGAACTGGAAACTTCTAAGTTAAAAAAGGAGTGAAATAGAAATTGTACTTCTGCTCTTCCTTCTCCAGTTCTTTTTTCAAACACTTACCAAGAATGAGTGAAGTCATTACCTTTTTGCTTTAATAACATACTTTCAGAATGGCTGAAATAAATTCTAAATGGCATATCCTCTTCCCGATCTGATGAAATTTCTAATTGGCCATAGTGGTTTTTTACAAGAGGCCTTTTAAATCCTGGTGTTTCAGTCTGCACATTTAAGGTGACTTTTCCTATTAATTTTTTCTCTGGAGCTTGATAATCTTCCCTGGGGCTTCTCACGCTTGCCAGTGATAGAGATGGGAAACTCTGCTGGAAGTATTCAGTTTTAACACCTCTGTCAGCAATCCCAATAAACATAATGCCTCATCTGCACAGCACTTACAGGATTGAATCTTCTGGATTTATCTGAGTAATGCATCATTACTTCCAGCAACACACTAATGAGCATTTTAAATTAGATGTGATAATTTTGTCTCGTACTGCTTTTTTGTCATCCCTACATTTTGAAGTCTCACACACACAGCCCCAGCATTCAAAAGCCTGTTGGATATCTGATAATCACTGCATTCTCATGACAGAACTACTTATCTGTTTACAACTTTGTTGAGTGCTGACTTAGTAATTATAGAAAGAAAAATGGCCATTAAATATGCCATGAATGCACTGCAATACATGACTAGAGCTTTTACAACTGCAAGGACAAAATGTCCAGGAAATGGAAGAGTTAATCTGTTGCGTGCTTTTGTATTTCGAAGTAGGCTGCTAGCATTTCCTAGGATAGAATGATTCCATAATTGGGTTTCGTAGGACTTGCTTCCTACAAGTTCTCAGATTGATCTGCATTTCCAAAAATATTATTGATGGTTTTTACATAGTGTTAACTTTCCACGTTATTTTACATCTAATATACATACTCTAAACCTGCAGAGACTTCCTCATCCGAGGGGGTGGTTTCATCCTCGGACTGGTCACTGAGCAGGTCACAGGTGTGAAGGGAGGAGGAGTCTGCGACCTCCAGCACGGGAGCGATGCTGGGCCTCCTGCCCTCCTTGCCCCCCTCGGGAGGCAGCGCCAGGGTGGCCCCGCTGGGCCCACGGCACCCGGTATCCTGTAAGTCGATGGCCACGGTCCCTGTGGGAAGGGAAAACATTCCCTCAGTGTGCTGCTCAGAGGGTTTCAACGAGATTCCCAGATTTAGTGGGGATTCCCTGACTGCATGGCAAAGGACTGACAGCAATGCCACATGGATTGTATTTACTCCATTAAAATACAACATATTTAAACTGTACTCAAGGAAAGTAGCACTTTCTCTGGCAATTAGTCTATGTCTTCTCGTTAACTACCTCTTTAAAATCACACCGTATATAATGACTCCATATTTATATGCATCAACAACCTGCAGATTTTACTAATGGCATCTTTTTAATTAAAGGAGCTCATGAAAACTTCGTACAAACTATCAGGTATTAATGCCAAAGAAGTGCTCATATGATTTACCCACTTGTTTCATATACACTTTATTACTAATATTTTATATAACAGTCTTAAGTACTCCAATTCCACATTGTTAAGTAAAAGAAAAATATAATTAAATTCCATTTGTTTAGGTTTTTTGGTTTTAGTTTGTTTGTGGGGTTTTTAAAAATATGTGGGCAAATGTTTAATATTTCTATATTAGTTCTTTCAATACATGATTACAGTTTCTTAAAATTTCAGGAGGATCCTTTAAAATGTACTACTCATTAGATAAGAATATGTTGTGAATTTTTTTGTTTGGTTGGTTTGGGTTTTTTTTGGTTTTTTTTTTACTTACCCATGCTGGCTATTATACTGTGTACTGGTAACCTAGAAGCTCCATGATAAGATAATTTTGATTCATGGTTTTTTCTATGCTTTTCTTGCTTCTTAAAAGCAGAATTCTCTTCTTTGGTGATATTTATATAAAAGCATATATCTGTAGAACTCATGATATATCGAGGACCTGGATTCAGCAAAATGTTTTTGTTATCTTCCTTTCTAACACCAATCAGACAGACTCCAAACCTTAATTAGAAAAGGAAAGGCATGGTTCATTTTGCATAGTCCTGCATACACCAGAATTTCCATTGTCAAAAATGAACCTCAGGTATATTTTTATTCTTTGCACATTATGAAAATTTGCAGCTTTCTGGATGACATAGATGTTTGAAAAATGTTGTCTGCTAAATAGGCCACTTCAAATCAAGCGGTTTTTATGAGCTCATGAATTCCTAGGCAGCTGAGTGTTTTTCTTAATGCCCATAATATTCTCCTTATATTGTTCTATTTGATTTTTTCTGTCAGATGAATAGTCCTTTTCAGGCAAATATTAGTAGGAAAATGGATATATGATATGAAAAATTATTAATCATGTTAAATTGATCTATTATTTATATATAATGGAAACAATTTTCATAATTCATTTTTGAGATTCACTCTTAGAAATGTATTTGATTAGTGATATAAAATAAGGAATTACATCCAAAAACCCTCTTTCTCTCCTTGATTAAGTATGAGAATAAACCCAGTATTCAGGATTTGATAAATACTTTTTTGATAAATATATACAAACATACACAATTTGTGTTTATTTCATATGTTCATCTCACAGAGCAGCATTGAATAAGTGAGGCATCATCTGGACCCTAAAGAAGGTATGTTATCATCTAACAGAAAAAATAATTTTATGTTTGAACAATCACCATGTGCCACTTTTAAACTGAATATTTTCCATAAAATGAATATGCCACAAAGGAAGCCAGATTTCCAGCTGAGTCCTAAATCAATAAACACCCGCACCCTCCCACCTGTTCTTGTTTAGATTGCTTTGGACATGGAAAAGGACTTGTTCTAGGAAAACCTCCCAAAGGTGCCTTTTTGTCCTGGTTGTCCAGCTTATCCTATATATCCTTTATATTCTAATTTCTTAGTCTGAGATGGGCTGTACGGAACAAACATAAGCTTTTACCTGATCAGCTCTAACTCACAGAAATCTATCCGTATTAGTGGCCAGATACTGAAACCCAGAAACAGTGTAATAATGTGTGCCTTTAGTGCAGAGCTACATTGTAGGCAAAACAAGTAATTACTTCTCTGAGCTTTTAATGGTTGATAGGGAAAATAAACCTACTTTTTATGTGCATGGAAAGAAGCATATGTGAAGCTCTTCCCCTCATACTCAGCAAAAAAAGTACTTTCTTCCAGGTTAATGTGATACACTTCATTACCAGAGCATCTGCCATACAGTTTCTGCCATTGTTCTGGTGATTGCTGACTCTCCCTGAAACATACAGAGAATAATTTAAAATTTAATGTAAAATTCTTATTAATCAGAATGGTATTTCATGTCGATAGAAACTGCAAATGTCTATTCAAAAGGTCCTATAGGCTAATCTGAAAGAAATATTTGAGATCAAATCTTGGTAACACTGTAAGTACAGAGATTATTTTAATGTATTAAAGAGCATTTTCTGCTAAGTAATATCCATGTAAAAGTACGTATTTTAATATCAGGAGAGAGATGGCTCAATTCCTTTAAATTCCCACCATAAGTAGTTTCATGGCAATTTGAAGATGACAGATAAAAGCACCACCATGCTCATTCTATTCTTACAGACAGTTCGTTCAGATGCTTTGTGGCAGACTCTGGTTCCTGTCTGAATATCATTAAGAACAACTTACGTAGGGAAACAGCCATTTATCTTTGGTCATTTTGTGTCTTAAGAGAGATTCTTTGGTCATTTTGTGTCTAAGAGAGATTTTTCTGCATCTGCTTATCAGTGATCTTTACCCTATGGATATTTTTGTTTCCCATGTCTTGTAGGCTATTACAAGTACAAACCTTCTTTTCTCTAGTGCAAGAAAATTAATGACAAAGCAGATCATCCTTTATGCAGCTGCTGCCCTTTATGCAAACAGTTGAGTGGAAATGTTCCAAACCTCAGCAACCCCAAAACTTGTAGCTCTGGAGCTTCTGGGAACTTCTTTATTAAGTTTCATGTGGAACAAGGTCCCACCTGCATGAGTTTTACTGGAAATAATTGATGCAGATATATATATATACACAAAACTGACAAGTGTGTTCTGTGTTTTGCCAGTGGAAGATCTCCAGATACTGGGACATGCTCCCTTGTGCTCCTTTATACATTTTCAATACCTTAACACAATTTATATTTTTCTTCAATTTACCATTTTTCTCCACCCTCCTCATGAAAACACTTTGTTCCAAGACAGAAGCAAGTAAACCATTTTTATTGCAACAGTATGAACACGCAGTGTACTAGGCACAGAACAGCAGAACTAGCAATGTAATTTCAGAATATTTTCCCTTATTTCATTTTCCCCCCTAAAATAAAATGGTCACCTGTTTAATGTCTGCTTGGTTCCAGTGAGTTGTCTGAAAGCTTCCCATGGGGCTGTACTGTAAAGATCACATTAACTTCAAGTCAGAAAGGTTATTTTCTTTCAATATATTGTATCATCAAAGAAACCCTAACAGAGTTGTGTTACTCGTTTAGATAATCAGGTAACATTTAAAGATAAATGTTAAGATTAATGATTAAGATTGATAATGAGATTATAAATAAGAGTTAAGCCAGGATTTTGGTGTTTTACAGACTAAAGTTTTGAATTCCATAAACAGCTGAGAAGACAACACATATTACATCTACTTAACAAATATTAAATAATTAAGTCTTATGTAAGATTTAATGCAGCTGTTAATAGCAACCAGGATGATAAAAGGATAATTAAACAGAAACCAAAGTAGAGGAAAGCAGTTCATTTTTAACATTAGAAGTCTATTGAACAAATTCTTTTCATTATTTTCATCATTTTCTATACTATTTAGATGTAATTTAGTATTTGATTTGGCTTATAAATACATTTATAGTTAAAAGATTTATTTGTAGTTTAAATTATTTGTTTTCACTTAAACATTTTACTTAGCCAAACTCAAAAGCTCATCTGACTTCATCTTTTGTATGCATAAATAAACTTAATTTAACCTATTTTAACAATTAGCAGTTAATTTACCTCTTGTTTAACAACAGAAAATATCTAGAAAAGCCAAAAATCTCCTTTGAACTATAAATTAGTCAAACCCAAAGCAGTTTTTGTCTACAGTGCAATGACAAATGCCCTTATTTTGGAGTCTGTCTGAGAATAAATGCTCTGAAGAGTGCTGACTACTGTAGATAAATACTAACTAGACATTTTCACTTTTTCAGTCTTTCTGTATAAATGCAGAACAGTATTCTTACAGAAACATACACTGTACATTCTTACAGAAACAATTCTTATCATTACTTTAATCCTTCTGGATTCAGAGTAATGCTACAACTCCTTGTGCAAAACGATTTTTTTTTCTCCTAGTATATAATGACCATACTAGAAAATGGTTACTTTTATAATGCTAGTTACACCTATTAATTCTGACTGCAAAGAAATCTTAAGCACCTTTGAATTCTGTGACAGTTACTTTGCATTGTTTTTGGGAATCTGTAAATGATCAATATGACTGTGTTAAAAAATGAAATGCTGAACTTCCTAAGTACAGCAGAAAACATTCCCTTTTGTGTGTCTGGTTTTGTGCTGATAGAAAATTCTCTGACAGGTGTTAGGAACACTTGTCTTCTTCTATGTGTATGGAATATGAAAAAACTGGAAAAGGCTCTATATTCTGAGCATGTCAGAGAATGAAAGGTAGGCAAATAAAGAATGTATAAAGAATGTATTTCACCATGGTGCTCAAGAAGTATCAAAACAACGTTATTGTTATGTTCTTACCAGGAGATTCTAGTGCAGACAGTGCCATTAAAATCTTGACATTTGTTGTTCTCAGTAGTAACAGTTCTAGGAATAATTTCTATTTTCCCCATTCTTGGCAAAGGGGAATACTAGAAATGTCATATAAAAGGTTAAATCAATCTGCCTATAAATATATATATAAAAATATATATACACTGGGTTCATGGTTTAAGAAATGGAAAAAGAAATTAGTGTTTTTACAAGACTTGTGTAGTATATATGCAGCTATTCCATTTCTACAAATTTTTTTTGAGATTTACTCTAATTCATCTGTATGCCCACAACATTTTAATCAAGAATACTTTATTATTCCAAGAATATAGCATAACAGAAATATACCAGATGTGGTGAAATTATTTTAGTGAATTCAGAGAAGTTCTACTGTGACTATGCAGTCTGCAGAGACACCATAATTCTGCACCCCTTCCAGCATACATGTTAAAAATGATGTATGTTTGTTTGCCTCTTAATGTACAAGCACTGAAAGCAAATACCGTATGTTATCAAAAGAGCGTTTTTGGAGTTCAGTGGCACAGACCTTCAAATTCACATATTAAAATAGGCATTAGGACATGTTAGTGCTCTCAAGCAGAACTTTGTAGTAGATCCACAATTCAGTCTACTAAATTGGAAGTACCATTTTTTCATATTGTGGAAGCGGCACAGCAGCGTGCAACAAACTGTTAAATACTGCAGGGAGCAGGATGTTCTCTTCAAAATTATAATGCCTTGAGTAAGGCATTTTGATGTTTTTATTCTGAAAAAAGTTCCATTTTCTTTTTTAAAACTGTTGTAGTATGGGAATTCAGGGTAAGCTTTTTTCCAAAGAATATCAGCTATGACTCTTCCAAGTTGTTTTGGTATTTTTTATGGTAGTATATACTTACTGTCCCCTGGATGTATGAACCAGCAGAGTGATTAATGTAGAAGTAGCTGGGCATATACAATTTAGAGCTAGCATGGCATATTTGAATTCCTCTTCACACACAACATGATCTGTAGGAAGAAAAATAGAAGATTTAAGTTGTTTTACAAAAATGCTTTCAGTTGAACAGAATATCACTTCCTTGTCTAAGAAAACGGTAAAGATGGATCAATCAAAACTTGGCTCAAGATCTTCCTCTTCTGCCTGAACCTTGGAAATCAGCTGTGTGTAATTTTCCCTGTCTGTGCTATCTAACATGGATGGCTGTTATTTTAAATCCAGATCACAGATAAATACCCTCCAGTGCTTGCTCATGGCATGAAAAGGAAATAGAAATGATTTTTTAATGTAATTCACATATACCTGTGACAGTATTGAAATGACTGCGAGAAGAGACACGCACAAAGTGTGTAACTTCTTGTCAGCATAGAAACATGAAGTCGTAGAGGTTTTGTAAAATCATGAAGGCATTTCATACTAAGTTTTTTTTCCCCTCTGAATTTAGTATTTGGTTCTCTCAATGGGAGCAGAATTTGCTTCTGATCAGAAAGAACATCACAAGTAGTACAGCTGATGATCAAAACATTGGCCACGTGAAAACTGCTAAGGGCAGGCAAATAGTCTCCCCACCTAGATGTGAACTATGTACATCTCCCAGTTTCACCAAGGTGTCACTGAAATCCTTAGAACCACCTTGCCTCTCTAAGCTGCCTTCTAGACAGAATTTATTGTATGGCTCTAAGCATGACACTTAATGAAAATAAAAGTGAGGGCATATTTTGTATGCCTTCTCTGTTCCTTTTATTTTGAAATATCTAGAGGCTTTTCAGTAACAGAATCATTTACTACTGAATGGAGAAATTAATTCTCTCATTTTCTGAAGATCAGGGCCTATTTAAATGTCATAGGGAAGGGGTGAATTTAGTTATATAAAGACACTGTCACATACAGAACAAAATGAGATTTTTCCTCCTGTAAATATATGTCAGCTATAGCAATTAAGTATTTCCTGCAGAAAATATTTCAGATAGAAATATGTTCTTTTAGTTGACCATATGCCATTAATAAACCCACTTGAATTTCAAACCAGAGATTTTCAGTGGGTAAGGCATAGTCTACTGCTTGAATGGAGTATCTGCAGGAATATCCATTAGCATTAGTCAGATGACAAAGATTTATGAAAGTGAATACCAATTCCTGACACTGAAAGAAAAAGAACTCTCCCTATTTTTTAATTTTTATAGGATTTTCCAAATAACCTCCTGTTATTTTTTTGTTTGGAATGTTGTCATATTATAGCCAAACATTTTGAAAATAGGAAAAAGAAAAAATACACGGGGTAATGATTTCATCATCTGTTATTTGAGATCTTGTACTTGAACCCAATGGCACATGCTGACCTAAATCTACATAAATGAAAGTTAATCAATGACAGATGGCACACTGCAGATGAAGACTCTAACTTGGACTTCAATCCTCCATGTGCACTATGCTCTCTAACATATATGGTGAACTTTTATGGCAGATGTTGATGTGAAATATTATGTTACCAAAGAATATAGCACAGAGCAAACAGAGATTGCTGTCCTACCTCAGACTCTTAATCGTGTCTGTGTAAGAGAGTCACATTGTGTTGTCAAGCGTTTTTACATCAGGAGCCTTGGAGCTGGGACTTGTAGGACTATTTCTACACCTGTTGTAGACTTCAACCTTTTGCACTTAAGTTTTTGTATTAGACACAGATCAGGTCAAAAATACCTTGGTCATTTCTGCAATTATTTGACAGATTATAGCTTTCCTGTTATGTTACCGTGTTTTATAGGTAGGCAAAAGGGCTTGTATTGTGGAGGATTACACAGAACTTTATCTGCTGTTTTTTTCTGCAGTAGGGAGCAGGGAGGAAGCTGGATGACAGCTCTCCCACGCCTCAGGTCTGGGACGTCAGTCATGGCCTCTGACAGCAGGTACCAGAATCAGCAAATTACTCATTCAGTGTGATAGCGAAGCAGCCAAGGAACCTGCAGTTTATCTTGAAGTGAATATTAAATATGTCAAATCAGCTTACCAGAGAGAAGTATTTTGAGTGACTTTATACTAAAGAAATATTACATTTAGAATTTCCGTAAGTTGCAGTTTCTGTTGAAAATACCTTTTGACAGAAGTTTTGTTGCTAAGTCTGTCTCAAATGGATATAGTAATGCAGTGGGGTGAGTTATGGTTTCTGTGATGTTACTGACGATAAAACAGACTCAAAACACTGATTTATGCCTGCAGCAGCAGCCATTTGGTAAGAATGACCTAGACCTGGCACAAGTATTCTGAGAAACCTTCCTTTTGTCAATTTGGTAATTTAACATGACCGCTACCAGATCAGATAAAGAAAAATGCCCATCCATTACCTCTAGACGATTTTTATCTGTAATTGGACAGATTAATCATCAGCTGTATTCAACATCCATTTGGTGAATCTGGACTATGTTCCTTTCAAATAAGCTACTGAAGGTTTGATGTCAGACTTCAACCATCTGTGCTAATTCATGGGTGCATTTTGAATAAACAGAGAATGTCAAAATGTATCCCTGTTTCCTGGAATTGTAATTATATATAATTTCCAAATATTCAACATAAAGGTGATTAATACATACATACATACATATATATATACACACACAGACAGATAATAGTTTTAAGCTCAGCTCAGAAAATATGCAATTTAGTAGTATCAGAATTGCATAAATATATTGCTCCGCTGTGGACAATCTTCACTTTATTTCCCATTTGTGCTGAAATGCAAGGCCAGGAGCTTGCACCAAGGGTACATGGCCTTTTGCAGCCCTGCGTGTTTGAAGGAAAAGTGGGAAGATTAAGAAAATAATTTATAACTGCCAGTATTATTGATAGAAAATCCGAGCATGTCAAGGCATTTTTATCTTGGAAATTACTAAGGACAAATCAAAGCATTTCAGCTTAAGAGATAAGAGAGCTGCCCATCTGATAAGTGTCATGTCAAGAGTGGCTGTGTAGTTAAAGTGTTCATACCTTAAACTTGTAAAGGAGTTTGCTGGGGCAAATACTTGTGCCACAATGTAAGTAGGTTAATATTTTAAACCAAGTAGTTAAAATCCACTGTAAAAAATAACAGAAGGCACAGAATGCAAGGATGTGTGTCTGGAAACCTGACTTTCTGACAGGTCATATGAGCCTGGCCAAAGTGTCTCCATTCTCTTGCTTTGATGGCAAAAATAAGTTCTCATTGTCTCATTAAAGAGAAGAAGGATGTATGAGTCTTGTCTACTGGATGGGAAAAACTTACAACAATTTTTTTTTTTTTTTACATACTATTTCTGAAGCTTAAGGCAGAAAACCTCCAGGATGCAGAAAACCTCCAGGCAGAAAACCAAGCTTTTCCCTCATACAGGAAAATGCAACTGGTGTCTGAATTTCAGGACTGTCTCATGTAATCTGGGAAGCCTGGTCAACCTAATATAAGCTGCTGAGAGGCTACGCTTCTAGTGCTTTATACAGTTCCAATGTAGTTAAAAGTTAAACTTTTGTTAGGAGGACTATTTGGTTGTATTTTTTCTAAATTCAAAAACTTTATTTTTGACAGCTGTAGTCTCTAAACCAGTGTGTAAAGAAAAAAAAAAAAGAAGAAATCCTATTAATGAATATTATAAGTTCATAAAAATTCACTATATCGTTTTGGGAAACCCCCAGGAGTCATTTTTCCAAGGAATATCAGATTTAAAAGAAACTTTTGCATTAAGGCAGTGATAAAGCAGCCTGGAATCATAATAGGAAAAGCACTTAGAAAAATGTTCCAGATGGTTATGACAAATTTTACTTGTAAACACTCTGGACAGGTCTGTAGTCTGCATCCCCCAATGAGTCCATGTTTCAGAATGATGAAGTGTTGGATGACATTAATACCAAAGGGGAATCCTCTTTGGAAAATGTATGCCAACAAATACTGTTCTCATGGCTTTATCAGTGCCTAACCATTTGCAGTAGGTAAGCATCCAGTGGCGACGCTGAAGTTCAGTTGAAGGAAATATTACCAAAAGAGGTCTTGTGGTTTATGGTTGTTGGGTTTTTTTTAAAGAAAAAAATGTGGTCCAAATTCTCTAGTGCTTCGAACTGACATGAAAAATTGCCTGTTTTACATGTCTAGTTATATATAAGCTCCTACAGAGACAAGCCATTAGGAATAATGAAACTCTTAAAACACAATCCAGAACAAGAAATTAACACAGTTACTGATAAAGAAAAGTGGCTGTGGCTAGGGAGCAGGGATTATGTTTGTGCTGGCTGGTTTTAAGGGGGAGATGAAAAAGCACCATCATCTCATCACCGCATGAGCCTTATTCCCTGCTGTGCCATCTCATAGTTTGAGATTACACTTTTATAACTTCAGAACTGCTACTGATGGGTTTTTTTTCTTCTTTCTAACCCAGTGGTAAATTCAGTGGCTTTTAAAATTACAGCTTTAACTGTTGCTCTGGAGCCGTTCTGCAGTGGAATTTACTTTTTCATCACATTCTGGGATGATGGAGGAGACTAATATTTTTTCAGAGAGTTGTTTTTATTTTTGCATGAATCAGCAATCTTTTCTTCCTTAGAATATCATTCAAGAAAATTGAATTTTCAAAATTACAGCTGAAAAGGAAAGCTTTTCTTCTACTTCAGAGATATTTTTCCAAAAGTATTTTTATGGTTTTGCACATAAGCATATATATGTACTTACATATGTGACTGTTTGTATACAGACAGAAAGAAAGAGAAACATATAATCCAGAGAAATAGTTTGTCAAATAAAAGATGGTAATCTCTTCTTGTAAGAGTGGATTTGTTCAGATTTCTGAATATCATTTTGCATTTATGCTATGGTTTCTAAGGCATGCATATCACTGGATATAGAATTAAATTATGTGTCTTTTTCCAAAATTTTTGCAAGTAATTAAAATGTTTTCCATATCACTTAGAAAAAAAACCAGTCCAATGTGAAGATTTTTCCCTCAGTTGTTTGTTGGATTAAATCTGAATAGATCTTCTCATATACTCCTTAGTAACTATGTTTTAGTAGACAGATATGACTTACAGACATGGATATACAGTAAGCTGGAGACCTACCTGGATCTGTAATTAAGGAGTAGCAATGTGTTACACATCAAACAATCCTACTCTTTATATTATGTAGCATAAGACTGGTAATTCTTAAAAGTGCTTGTAAGTAAGTCTTTGCCATTGCAAGGATGAATATTATTTTACAAAACTGCACTCTTAATCAGTTTCTAACTTGTAATTATCCCCAGGGATTCTCACTTCACTTGTGTGTTCATGAACCAAACTGTCAAACACTAACAAGTGCTTCAAGTGACTGTAATCTTCCACTTACCTGCAAACTTGATGTGGAATTTATTCTCAGGCTTCAGTATCTGAACATACAAAGGGCAATTTGGAGCAAAGTCTTTAACTGCCCATGCTCTTAAAATGGTTTGGTGATCCTAGAACAAAGAGTATGAGGTGATGCCAATGAAGTACAAATACCCATGTCACATTAGAAAAGGAATCTATTATCAGACTGGCTCCATTGAAGAAAGCTTATTTTAAGAGTATATAGCACCAGCTGGTGTGGATGTTTATGTATATGTTCTATAATTAACATTACACAATAATTTCCCGAAATCTTCCACTAATAAGGTATTTTGACCCTCTCCTCTCTTTCTGCAAGTGCTAATGACTGTGTCATTTGGAAAGGGGTACCATTTGGATGTGGAATAATTGTGTGAAAAGTTAAGATGGCAGTGATTAGTCGTGTCTAATTAATCTAGCATGATGTAGTAGAGATGTCCTTCCAAAGAGACTCAAAATTAAAACAGCATTAAATGAGGACATCAGGAACTGAGTTCAAAATTGTGGGTAATTCTAAAAATATCAGTTTAATTAAAAGCATATCTGTATTTTTGTGGATTTAAAACATTTGCACAACTGACATCAGGATTTAGCCAGCTACTGATCAAGGATTCCAAGAGATTTTTCGGGCTGTTAGTTTTTGTTCTTGTTACCCGAGTTAGGTGCAGGATGAATACTGCTATCCATAAAAGTATATAATGTGTTAATACATGTGTAATACAGTATATAATACATGTGTAATACAGTTAATACAGGATATAATGTGATCATACATTCATATTTTGAATTTTGTGAAGGAAGACTACTTGCAGTGTATCATCCATCAGTTTTTATTTATTTCAAAATCAAAAAGAAATATTTCAGAGTTCTATCTAGGAAGGCATACCTGGATTGAAACGCCTTGCCTAGTCATGAAATTGGTGGTATTAAAAGATAAAATATGAAGAATGATTCATTATGTTTGCAGCATCAGCGTAAGAAAAGCTTTCAGATTCATGAACACAAGGGAAAAATCTCTGACTGGAACAGAGCATAACTGACATTTTCAAACCATAATATTTTATTATCAACTGAGATGTTAGCAAGTACTTCTTCTACTAGAAAAGCTAGAATAGAGTTATAAGAGGATGGCAAAATACATTATTTCACATTTTTATTAGCAGTTTTATAGATGCAGGATTGCTGTGCCCAGTCAGGAGATTTAAGAACTTGGGTGTAACCTGCTATATGTTTTCTTTGTATGCCGTCACTTTTTCTGTACTTTTCTGTAACATATGGCAACTTATCCTCCTCAGGACTTTTTTGTGTGTGTGCTGTTGGGTTTTTTGCTGTTTTGTCTTAAGGTAATGACACCCCAACACCCCTTAGGTGCAGCAAATGACTGGGTAATGGGATAGGTGGCAGTCATACAGATCTGCTACAGCAGTAGAAGAGCTTTGGGAGGGAATCTGGGGCAAATTTGAAAAAAAAAAATGTGTTGAAGATGTTATTTAATCTTTTTATGGAAGAGGTGTCAGGAAAATAGAGTCAGTTGTAGTGATGGTGTGGCTGAATTGCACAGGGTTTGATACCAGTTTCCTCCCTTCCTTTCCATCATCATCATTCAGACCATACTGACATGCAAAAGTGGTGAGAAAAGCCTGGTTTCTATATGCCACATGCCTGGAAATACAGTTATTTATGTTAGCTATTTTCTTGGAAGTTTTTTATTATTATTCTGTCTAAAAAGCCTGGTTTTATCAAAATGTGCGATAATGTTAACTAGAAGAATGAAGATTTCTTTATAAAATCATTCAAATGACACTATTTTATTAAAAACTCGAACAAACCTAGACCTACATTAGCGAGTGTAGTAAAACTAGAAGTATGAATCTCAACATAAAATATTTTTTAATATTATTGTATAGAAAAGGGGAAAAGCCTTTGAAATTAAAATCTCTTGATGGTTATTTGGCATATTTGCAGTTTTAACACTGCGAAATATGCATTGCTTTCCATTTTCTAGTTCTTCTTTGAACCAGCAGACCACAATATGTTATATATATATATAAAATGGATACTTAAATGCCCTAAATACCTTCATAAGATCAACTCAGTGGGTATGTAGTGTTAATCTAATAACCTTGCACTATTTTTAATTTTTGTCTCTTTTCACTTGGTGTGTATACACGTGCTTGGGTACAAAAGCTGGTTATTTGTGTTCCTGAGTTTTTTGCACAGTTATTCTCACAAATTCCACTCCGAGAAGGCACTCCAGGGGAGAGAAAGGAAAACACAGGTAGGCACCTTAAGTGATTTCTTAGACTCAATCTCTTCACACAGTATTGTGGCTCTCTGTTTCACAAATGTTGCAATTTCTATGCAATATTGCAGTGACTTTAAAATATGTTCCCATTTCTCCCAATATATGCTACAAATGTACAGGCAATAAACAGAGATAACTGAAACAAAATTATGCATCTTTTCCCATTATTAAATATGTGTTTCTTTGGAAGATGAGTGAAAAAATACATTCTCTGCTGTGTGATCTCAGCACAATGAACTGCAGTCAGTGATCAAAAAATTACCACGGGTACAAATGGTGACTAATATAGAGGTGATATTTAAGTTCATGTATGAAAAGCTGGAAGTTTTAAAGTGGGTGTAACAGGAATTTAAATCATCCGAACTCAAGGAAATGCATTTAATATGTATTTTAAAATAATTCTGTTAATTTAATCTTCTTCTTGCCACACAAGACTTGATAAATTAGTTACATCCTGCTATGTTTGCATCCATATTGTGATGCCATTAAGGCAGTGTAATTTAGATTACCAGTACAGCAGAGTCACACAATTTGATTAATGGAAGGGCGAAAAAAAGGGTGCAAGCTTGAATTGGACCATCTCTGAATTTTCAGAAAGCCTCAGAAGAAAGCTGTCAGCAACAGAAGTGTTGTCTCTAAAAGTTATTAACTAACAAAATAGCAAGCAGTGAGCAGCTAGTGGCCAATGAGTAGCTCCTCTGCTTGAGGATTGTAGCTGCGGAAATAAAAACCCTCACGGGCTTCAAAAAATCACTTGAGTAACAACAGCTGTTCTGGTCAGGAATCTCCTCCTTTTATTTTGACAGCTGTCACATGCAGGAGAGGATCCAAGGCGCTTTTAGCAGTTTGTCAGCTTCTCAACAAAAGCAGGGTAGAAAATCAGTTGTACTTACAGATTGATACTGGGATGACAGCTGAACTTCCTTCAGCCCAGTGACAAACTAACCTTATGTACTGACATGAGGCTGGAGTACGGTAAGAAATTCAATACATTTCATTTCACAGCTCTAGGGGGCAGTACGACTAAATAATTTAAAAAAAAAATTAAAATTTTCTACTTGCAATATAAATAATTGCATTGGGATTTCTCATTTGTAACCACTGTGCAACTGTCAAGTACATTATGTGAAATGAGATATTCATGGCTAATTTAGATAAGACACTTCAGCTATTTTGGTATTTTTCCAGGTATTTGCAAGAACTCTTGCTTGTTCTTACCCTTAAATACCCTAGACCCTCTGTCACTTCCAAGCAGTAGGTTTGCCTTGCTTGACTACTCTGGGATTACTTGCTGCCAGTTCAGTGGCTTTCACTGCTGTATTTTCAGGAGTCTTTTGCTGATGAATCAAATTCAAAGTTCTTAGCTCAGTAAGTTTCAATGTTATAGTAGGAGTGCAGATTTATTTCTCAGTTTGCTCAGTGACCTTCTGCAAGTGATAGGACCAGAACAGGACCTTTAGCTAAGATCTTTTAACTAAGTTTTGATGACAGATGAAGTAATAAGTGATAGAGAAATATATTAAGTAAGGCTACACATATATATAATGCAAAGCTCTCATTTCCCAATTTTACTATACCTGTTTTTAACATTTAGAAAAATAATTGCTATTTCTTACACTGTGACACCAAAATAGTATTTTTAGTTAAGATTGCTTAAAACATAATTACTGAATTATAAATACTGGTTCCATCTTGTTTGGCAATTTGTAAGCATCTTCAGGGATCTTCAGATCTTACACTGATCCCCTTTGGAGTTCAAGATTGAACTGAGTAGAGCCAAGACTGCAATAATTTAGTGTAGTGCTCATGGTGAAAAATTTTAAATTATGTTCATAAATCCTTCCTTCAGTGGGATTTTTTCCTGGATGGTTGTTTTCAGTAGATAATTTCCTTAGCTGGAAGAGTTCTAGTTCATATAGTTTTATTATTTTATCACAGATGCGCTGCAGAGAGGTTTGCATTAGCAGCGTTCTTTTGGGGACAGTAACTTACCTGACTGCAAATGGGCAGCAGCATGGGCAAAACCATAGAAACTTGCTTAAAGAATCCTGCTATTTTGCATTTTTAAAATTGGCCAATATGGTCAAATACCCTCACAAATATTGGTTACTTGGTATTAGTCATTAATTTATTTATAAAGTTGAACTCAGGCTCTACTTCATTAGTTTTGAATATACCAGTCAAGTTGATAGCTGTCTCTTTTCTGATTTAATAAATACAATGGATTGAATTGGACATCTAGAGCAAACACTGGCATTAGTGCAGGTAATCTGAATATTGACAGAGCACCATTCTTGGAAATGATCAATGGCCAATTATCAATGTACCTGTAAGGTACTAGGAAAGTGCTTTTATGCTATTCTGCCCTTATTCCATAAAAAAGAACTGAGAGGGAGCAAGGGCAGTGACAGTAAAACCTGCACATCTGATTCCTCTGTCCCCAACTTACAGCTGCTGTCCTGTCCACCTCACAGCGGCTGCTCAGGATGAAACAGGCTTCAGCATCGTCCATCCTACAAGAGAGGACACAAAGCTGTCACACACCAACCAGCTCCTCCCTGGACTCGTGTCTCACAGCTGAGAGTCTTGCGCAGAGAAACAGGATACCAGCTTTAGTCTCTCTGTCCTCACTTCTTCCCCTGGTGCCACTAATAGCTGTGCCAGAGTAGTAAGGGCAGAGTGGCCTCAAACTTAATTTGCAAAGTGTTTATCTGCTGTGAGTATAAAAGGTGAATAAGCAGCACCAGTCTGCCTGGTGTGTGAGACTGCAATATGCACAAGTTATTACTGATAAGAATGGACAAGAAGGGGTAGCTCATAGACTTGTCTTGCCTAGTGATAGCAGAAAGTTGGGTAGATCTACAAGAATAATGTGTTTGGGATAAATAACAGACATTTCTGTGTATATATATGCATTAAATGAAATATTTCCAGTTCACAGTGTCCTTGATCAGGAAGAAATCATGGGAGCTCCATGAGTAACTTCAGCTAAGCATGGGAGCAGTATTGGGAAGACAGGGTCTTTACCAAAGTTGTAGGAAAGAAAATTCAGTTAAATTAGATGAGATTTTTTTTTTGCAAAAATGCAATCTTTTATTAATTGCCTATTCATGACTGATGCAGTCAGCTAACTTTTGGCATTCCTTTCCTTTTTAGTGTGACCTTTTATCATGTTACTTTGACATTGGGTTTCACATATAATAGATGTATAAATTCTGATAATGAGACCCTTCTTGATTATTTTGTTGTTCTTGGTAACCATTACTTTATTTGTTAGAATAACCATGTACCTTGCTATCTCTTTAGTACATTATGTTCTCATTAAAAAGAAATACACCAAACATCTTGGGTACTGGGTTATATTTCATATTAAATGTTCTCTTAAATTCCCACTATGCTTCTTCCCTCAGGAGAGGCTGAAAATTATTCTGTGACAGGTACATTCAATTACACATTCTGCAGGAAAAAGCACAGTTCCACAGCTGACTACCTCCAGGTTATTAGAAGTGAAATTCAACATTATATTTAGGGAACAGCCTAATTTTAATTCTTGTAATGTGTAGAACGAATGTCAGCTAAATCCACACCTGAATTCCTTCTTGAAATCAGTAAGAATGCAAAAAGAAAAGGAAAAAAAAAAAAAAAAGAATCTCTCCAAAAGAAAATTTCTAATCCTGAAAACAGCTTTCTTGTCTAGTCAAATTTTAATCAGATGTAGAAGTAGTTGTTTTTTCAGTGGCAGAAGTCTGAGAAGGTAACATTGCTCAGAAAGCTTCTCACAGATGAGATTCTTGGAAATAATTCCTCTCAGGTAAAGAAGGCTGAATGACAAATAGTCAGACAGGTATTGGCTTAATTTCAGTTATCTACAACACAGAGCAATGCAGATGAGTTAAATCAGTTATTTGCTAAGAATCATCTTTCCCTTTCTTTGGAAAGTTTAAAGAAGATCCTTCTACATGAATTCCCCTGTGAATTTCTTCCCAGCTCAACTGATTGAGCTTTGGGGGGGGGAGGTATGTGTGAGGAACTGTGGTTGACTGATGTGTTTTGATAAATGTCATTCACTATTAATCGGAACAGAGCATCTTGTAGAAGTGGTGGAAGTATGTGATAAGAGGAAGGCCCTGAAGAGTTCATGTAGGTATAGCAGAATAGTTGCTTAATGTTACCAGGCTGAACTTAAGAAGAAAACAAAACTGTACAGTGGATTCAAAGGGTGATAATTATTTAAGTTTCCTTTATTCCCCCTTCACTTGGTCAGGAGAACTATCATCATAGTTACCATATTTGCTCAATGAACAGAAACAAATTCTATCATTATTGTCAGTTTGGAATTTTCTCTTCTGCTTTTTCAGAAGAAATCACAAGTGTTCTGTTTCAATACCTTTAAAAACTGAGAGAAGACAGTGAAAAAAATTTGGTCAAATGAAAGAGCTTACAAGTATTTGTTCTTTGAAAAATTTCAGATATTAAGAAAATAAATTATATCAAAAAGCTTTGCTTTCCTTCTAGAACAGATTTGTTAACCTTATTTATCAAAAAATATGAGTGAAACAAAAGTGAAAAACAAAGGTCAATATTTGCCTACTTAGCTCTCAACAGGTCTTGATCTTTCAAGGCTGAGCCTTGCAGGTAGATAACTCTTTGGGACCACATTGGGATTTGTAACACCCTTCGGACCTGAGCATCCATCTCAGTAGGACACAAAATAACCACATAATAGTCCTGTTAAAATAGAAAAAAAAAGGGGAAAGAGTCATGGGTTTTGTTACGTTACCATTTATTGTTGCTAGACAATGAGTCAACAGTGACTTGGGAAGTCAAAAATATCTCGATAAGACGCTGACAGACAGAGTTTATTTCCTCAGAATTTTTCCTTTACATTAAATGGACCAATCTAAACTGCTTCCTTTGCTACAGACAGTCCTTGTTAAGAAAAGTAAGGATGGTTTGAAGGATACATAAGTACACAAATGAAAAGGAGGGAGAAATGGAACATAAGAGGAGAGACTGAGAGCTTAGGACACGGAGGGGTTTGCAGAAAGCAAAACTGCACTGGATGCAGTGCACTATCTGTATCCTTCAGCTTCCCAGTGCACAGAATCATTACGGCTGGAAAAGCTAAGATCCTTGAGTCCAACTCACTTTCAGCTGTGAAGGGAATGTATATAAGCCCTTTTAAGTTACCTGTGCAGTACTAGGACTTTTCTTCTTTGTCTCCAGTGTTCATTCTTCAGCTTAGTTAACTAAAGGTCATGTTTCAATTTGCATTTGTTTCTATAAAGCACTGGATTTCTTTGCGCAGTCGCTTATGCCTCTTACTAGATAATTGTTTGGGGGAATATTTGGAATTTGGGATTTGGCAAATTGCTGCTCAGCCATTTGAGGATGGTATTTGTGTGATTTCTGCAGTAGTTAATGAAGCATGGTACCACAGGTGACTTAGCAAAAGACATAGAGAAGATTTAGTAAAAGAGAGAGTCTGTAGCAAAGGCAATGATAATAAATCCGAATTGTTATCTCATGGAAATAAGCTTCTGGATGTTCCAAACAAATCATATGACAGGTTTGCATTAGCTAGGGAATATGTGTACACTAAGAAAATCTGTGTAATCTTTCAAGGTCTTTGTCCTGTAAATACATATTTTTATTTCTTAATTTTCACAATTCCAAGAAGATCTAGTCTTTGGGATCCCATGCCATGTGTTCTGGGATGACCCTGCTTGAGCAGGGAGGTTGAACGACATGACCCCTGTGGTCCCTTCCAACCTGGCCCATTCTGTGATTCCTAACACAAAATAACAACAAAGCAAAATGTGAAAACCAAAGGATGCTTTGACTTGTGAGAATTTTTGGACCCAGTCCCAAAACAATAGTTGAGTAGCTTTCATTTATTTTCTGTTTTCTGCTATCTATTGCCAAAATCAGTTTTACAAATTAAAGATGATTTCAGAAGCCTAAAAAAAAAAAAAAAAAAAAAATCAGTTTTGAGTTTATTTTTTTCTGGATTTTTTTTTTTCACTCTCAGTACCTGCAGTCTGGGGTGGGCATAGAATTCATTTAAGAAATCCATGAGTAAGTCAATCTTCAGAGAGCTCACACACAGCACAACATGTTTTTCTGTCTGAGCTCTATAGCGACTGTAGTTTCCTCCAGACTTTTGCCTCTCCATCCATAAATATGCCAGCTGTTCAAACTGCAAGAGATGCCAATTGTCAGTGAAATATAGACAAGGAGAGGTGAGCACTACAACTCTATAATGACTTGGCAATGTTGCATTGTTCATCTCATGCCTTTAGGAAAAGCTGCCCTTAGCCCAAAAGATCTTTTTCTTTGTAAAATATTCTCTAATAAGATGATCAAAAACCATGGCAATAGCGCCAGAACCTAACACACAGAAAGAGCAGTGAAAATCCATTAAAATATCATGAGAATACATTAAATCACAGGATTTTAGAAAAGAATGAAGGTTGGCACCTTATTCCTTTAAGTAGTTTATGTGTCTGAGCTCTCTTTTTCTAGTGTCATGTGGCATAATTGCTTTCCTCGTATGAAAGGTTAAGTTTTCACACACATACTGTGAGTATACTTGGAGAGGCACCATTTTTCTTGGTTTGGGCAGTAACTCCTCCCAGAGATTGTATAATATTCTGAAGGTGATATTCTGTATACTCTTATCTTATAAATTTAGATACGACTTAAATACACAGCAGCTGTTAATACAGCAAATTTGCCTTCATCAGCTGAACAATATATGCAAGTTAACAGTAAACATGACTAGTCTGAATCCTGCAGACCAAAGGGAATACTGTAACAATCTGTAAGAAAACAAACAAATGCCAGTTCAAAGCTTCTTGTAAGTAATACTTGTTTAATACTGAGCTCAATTTAACTGTATGCTTTTTCCCATCCACATTCCACTGATGGAGAGGCTGGATCACAAATAATAACTGATTTCATATCATAGCAGGACAAATGCTCAGGAGAGAATGCCTCCCACTCCATGCTGTGTATGGAAAACTGTATGAAGCCCCATTATCACTACAAAGGTATAAAATAAAGCAGCTAATAATAGGTAAATTTATGTGAAATACCAGTCGATTCTAGGTTATTTACTGCTAATGTGGAGCTCTTGTGCCTGAAGTATGTATCAGAACTATGTGAAGGATGAAATTTCTGTGTCCTAGGAAATTCCAAATTTCAAAACCAGAACATTTTAGTTTTCAATAGAATATATATTTTACTAATTTTTCGCTGAGTGAGAATATAATTGTGTTAGTGCATACATCTGTGAATACATACATTAAATAGAATTAGAGTGCTCAGATAACTTCAAGAAAATTAATGCTGAACGCTTGAGCTTCCACTTTGCCAGGTTTGTGTGTTGTCTGCCCACAGAGAGCTTTAGTTCACTGCCAAAGAAGCAGAGGCTGGAAACCACGGCTGTGTGAGAAACTTTGGAGCTTCATGGTCTAGCAGGTCTACTGTAAGCTTTGATAAAAACGCAGAGTGTCTCCCCACATTCCCTTTCTCTGGCACGAGGGCTGGGTGATCACCCAGTGTGGAACAGTGAACATCTTGGCAGGGCTTCCCATGTAACCTCAGGGTTTCTGTCATCCAGCCTCACCTAATGAGCTGGAAAATGCTTGGTACAAATTTAATAAAGCTGACTGAGTCCTTAAAATACTTGGGATTTTCATAAATTGCTCTTTCCCTGTTGAAACTGTTAGAAGTCCTAAACTTAGGCAGGCATGAAAAATTCCTAACTGTGCTGCTGGCTCTGTGTGCGTGTGTTCCATACACAGCTGTGAACCCAATTTGCTTGAGTTGCAGATTTAATGAGATTTTTTTCAAGTTAGCACTGAGCTGTAAGAGCAAGAGAGGAAGTGGAGAGAACCAAGATTAGAAACAGGGAGAGCCTGCAGAGGAAAAGCTGTACTCATAAAGTAAGTGCTGGCTACTGTTGGGGGGTTTTTTCGTAATTGCTCCATTAATAACAAACCTGTGTCTCAGGATAAAGGAAGGGCTCTGTGGTACATGACTGGAGCAGAAAACTTTCATCAGCACTTGAAAAGTGTTATTAATGCTCTGTTTTCTGGTATAAATCCAGAGTATAAGAGAACATACAGGAAAAGGGAAAAAAAAAAAAAAAACAAGAGATATAGACAATAGTTCTTTTTTCTGACATTTTCTATGCAACAATAATAGTAACAATAAATTATTTCTGTTATTTTCCCTTTGTTTTAAAAACAAGTCTAAAGAGAAAAAAGATCCACATTTACCTGTATGGGCAACACCACAAGAGCAACACAGATCATAATGACAACAAGCAGCTTTGAAGGCCATATCTTGGGTGTAACATCCCCAAAGCCCACAGTGGAAAATGTCACTATGCAGAAATAAAGGGAGTCAAAGAGAGTCAACCTGTTTCCTGCTCGTTCCAGATGCTGAATTCCACAAATACTACGTAGAAAAGAATGAATAAAGACATGAAAAATAAAAACTGTTCAAGCTTGATGATTATATGTGCAGAGAACTATTTTCAGAATTCATAAATTGTTTAGCAAAGACATTTTTTTCAAAGAAAAGTATAAATTAGTATCAAACCAGAAGTGCTATATTGTTAAAATTTTCAAATATCATTTGTAATAAAAGAAACACATTTTTGATTATTCTAATATGATAGGCACAACTGTTGCTAGGCTTTGCTTAGTAGCTGTTGTGAAGGAGAGGTGGTATATAGAACACCATGGATTGATGCAATTCCTTTCTAAACCAGAACAAAACAGATGGTATAGAGCTGCCACCATTCAACATTTTTTATAGATATGTTTCAACTTTTTCAGGGAGGGTTTGCTGGCATGGCCAAGAAAAATGTAGATACTGCTTTCTTTCAATCTATGTCTCTTTATGTTGGTCTCTATCCCTTTCTGTGGCAAAAGTTACCAATGTGAACCAGTTATGAGGGCACATGTTGCATATTAGAAGGTTTCTGGTGGTACAAATGGTTACTGACTGTCTGGAATAAACTGAATGCGAGTATTGCAGGCTACTGAATTATCAGAGGAAAAAGCATCCAGGGTCAGCCTTCAGGTAGGAAGTGGAAGGTGACAATTGGTAAAAAGATTCTGCTCACTAAAAGTACAGAAGAGAAATATGGGGCTCGGCTGGGTCTGTAATAGCAGAAAAAGTGCAGTTCACCCCTTCCAGTCACACACTCCTGAGGACAAGGAAATGGCAGCCCAAGTTAACTTAATTATTTCTCCTGGCATCAGCATGATGCGCTTTTGGGTTTGAGAAGCAGTAGCAGAATCTGCCCACAGGTCATCCTACTATTTCGTATGTTGCAGACTTTAAAAATATTTCACTTTGTAAATATATACCACGGCAAAGAGCTTCCCAAGCCTAAAATATGATCTCTGATACAGTGGAATTGCTTAGATCAGTTCAGGCTTTTAAATTATGTTCACCTATATTAAAAACCCCCAATGTGTGAACCACCCTGAACAGCGGGTTTTCCCCTTGGAGTTAGCAGGATGATTTCTCCTCAGAGAATTAGATAAATAATTGATAAATCACATATTCCTTAGTAATTATTATAGAATGTACTAAATATTATTTCTTCATATATGGTGTCCAGATGGTGAGTCCCTCATTAATATCTGCCATGGTAAGATCTTTGCATCACCAGGGAGACCCTGTGTTTATAACAGTGTTAGCAGTTGTTCTTCTGTTCTCTGTTCTGTTCTCCAAATAGAATTTAGCTGTGGGCAGTGGCATTTCCAGAACATATGGATCAAATTCCCAGTTTCCTTTTCACAGTTCTAGCATTTGTAGTTTTCACACATCTCAAAATGTTCTAAAAAGGGTGGGGTTTTTTCCCTGTTGTTTGCCTAAGTTTCATGCTTCAGTCAGAACTGATATTTATATTCCTATCCAGTTCGTCCCACATTTTTCACTGGAGTTGTAATCTAGATCTTCCATTATTTCACCATGTTCACAGTTTTTCTGTTGAATTGTTTTTGTTTTTTTTTTTTTTTACTAAAAGGATAATTATATTTTCGTCCCTGAAAATACTAACAGAAGGACTGTAAGGAATTATGCTAATGAAGCTTTCTTTTGGTCTCAGACAAGGAAGTTTCTCAACTAAAGCCTTTTTTGGTTTTAATATGAAATAATTAAGTAAATTGTAAAGGCATTGAAGCATGGGAAAAGAAGCTATTTTAATATCAATATTCACATAAATTATATGTAGTTTTAAAAGCAGAATTGTGACAAATTTTTAATTCTTTATTTTAATTATTTCTGATCACCTGTGTGCATTTTCTTCTCTTTAGTTGCCTTTTGTGGGCATATCCCAGAAACACATAACCTTGACTTCAGGAATTAAAGTCATGAGGGCCAGAAAAGCAACAATTATACTGAGCCAGGGATATGGTTCCTCTATAACAGGACTATTACACTACTCAGCAGATTAAATATCTGCAGATGAGGTTGTATTGAAGCATAATGCATGAACCTATCATTGGTAAAAATCTATTTTTTCCAGTGCTCGTGTCTGTGAAATTGTTTGCTGTTTGTAAATGCAAAAAGGGTCAGTTTTACTCTTCATATCAGACAGGATGGATTAAAATGTAAAAATTTGGTACCCTCAGGCTGTGATTTTTTTTAATTTTCAAGGAATTAGAATTGTTTCTTCATTCTTTGCTCTTCTTGTAAATCTTAACTTTTTCTAACAGCTTGCTGATGGGAAAACTCAGGTCTTAAGTAATGATGATGATGATGATGATGATGCTTTCTGTAGCCAGCCCACACAATCATACTTTAGCTTAACTGAAATAAGGTAATATACCATGAACCATTTCAGCCTTTTCTAAATGAACAGTAAAATTCCTGTTGAATTTAGTGAGATCAAGATTTCATTTTGTAAGTTCTATTCCCTTATAGTCCTATGTATTCCTATTCCTTGAAGCCATCAAAATAATGTGCCTGATCCAAAATGTGGTGGATTCAAGATGTTTCTCATTGAACTTAGTGGGCATGAGCCAGAGCTTCCCACATTTCGTGAACATTAAAGTCAGTAAGACAAGGGAGCTGCTTCTTTGCTGAAGAAGAACTTCAGCTCTTCTAACAAATTGTTGATCAAATTAATTTCTTTCCTCAAAATTATTTGTACCTCCTTTGCAATTCTACCAAACTGTACTTGAAGCCCTAGCCCTGAATACAAGGGAATGATAAATCCAAAATCAGGTTACCAAGTCTGGGTGTTTTGGTGCTCTGCTGTTTGTCTTTACTGGAGCCAGAGATAACCAAACTGCAGAAATACCTGACTTTCAAAGAGACAGCTTCGTGGGAGTCTAATTAACAAAATATTACTTCTGTGACTACTCCCCTAAGAATATTATACTTCCAGCTCACCAACAATGCCTTTAGAGAAAGGTTACTCAGCATTTACAGCATGTTCTCATCTATCTGGGAAATACCAGATTACACTGTAGAGAGAGTGCAGTGGAACATCAGTGGCTGTCCATGAAGCCAAGTCCATACGGATTAGTTATTCCAGTCCCCAGAACTCATTGATAAGTTTTTAATACATCCTGATTCCTTATATGAATAGTAGTATCAGCTTTTTCTTTCATAAATTAAGTGTTAATCATTACTTTTAGCATAAATTCTGCATGAAAAAATAAGTATGTTCTTGTCTGCTTTCTTATGTTTCCTGACATTATGAAATGTGCAGTAATTTGGGCTTCATATTTTTCCTGTTTGGGTATTTTTGGTGATATTTTTATCTCCTTGTTCTCGTTTGCTTCCTCTTCCTCTTTCATCTCCTGAAGAGAAGTAATTCATTTAGTCATCCTTGGACAAACAAAATGATTTCAAGGAGGAAGGGAATGTGCAGTAAAGGCAATGCTCACACCTACTTGTTTTCATGGAGAATAAAACCACTGTAATAATCAGTACACAGAAAGTCCCTAGTTAAATATAAGGCAAATTCAGCACCTTCTATGCCAATTTTAGGATTCCTGTGAAGTCAGGAAGGGCTCTCTTTTCGTAGTGGATCTAACGGAGGCACTTACAACAAAACAAAATTGCTTCAGTGCAGAGGAGATTTAGTATTTCTAAAAAACCCCATAGAAAACCAAACCAAGAGGCTGCAGCAGCAAAAGTAGTATCAGAAAATGTATTACAAACTTCCAGAGAACCGAAGTATGATTCCAAACACTCTGCTACCACTGCATTTGAAAAACACAAAGTAAAAACGGTAACATGCAATCCCTGAAGCTGAGTAATGTTTAGTTTAGGTATTATTTGAACTTTTGAGAGTTCAGTCTGTGTTTTACTGGAAGCTTTCTCTCTAGTTCCAGGAATCTTTGTTTGCTTGAGTATCTTATGTGCCAAAACCAACTCCTGTTTGTAAATAAGCTGTCTCTATATGCAGTACAGAAATAAATACACAGAGTAAAATAACCCGAGACTGTCAGATTTTTGTCATGCTGCAGACACATCACAGAAATGGATTTAACAAGAACCATTTGGATAGTATTTTGCCAATACTGTCCATTAACTATACTTATTTATAACTAATTTTTTAGAGCCTATTTGATGTCAGTTTATATTTTCATTTGTCAGAGTTGGCAAATTAAATCTGATTTCTACGTTTTCACTTCTGGAGAAAATTATTGTTTGCAGATCCAACCTCTTGAGGTCTAAAATAACGCACCAGCGGCTGAGCTAAAAGTCAGAGCTGCTTCTGTGTGCTCTAGGTGGCAACTATCAGCACTGTTTTCTTTGGACCTGTGACTTTGAGCTCCACCTTGTGTAATTACTTTGCCATGTTTAAAGCAGCTGGCTGCAGGGACTAGCTAATGAATGTGTTGAAATCAACGTGGACTGATTTGATCCGATTCAGTGTGATTCTGGGGCAAAGGCTCAGTGCTTATGTACTACAGCAGTTACACCTGAGTTAACTCACAAGTGTAGCAATTCTGTGTAATCAAGTGCCCACAGTAGTTTCTCATACTCAAAACTCTTTACAATTTCCTCATATCCTGCACAGAATGGTGATGCTAGAACGAATTAGAAATTAAATTCTCATTCTTTGATTGTCCTATCCTGCCAATTGCTGTTCATATTATTTTAGCATTTTCTGAGGCTACTATCACAGATATTTTGGTTTTTATTTATGAGAAAAATTGGAATGAACAATCAGTCAACAAAATTGTTGATAGACCACCAACTGTAGCAAATATCTATGGGTAAAATTCAGATACAGCAAAATACTGAGAAAAAGCACCATGTTGACTTTCCAAGAAATACAGACAAGCATTTGAGATATATTTTACCACTATAGTGACTGCATCTATCTGCTTAAGGAAACTTCCTCAGTCTCTACACCAAAATAAAATGTAGCTATAAAACAGTTCATTCTTTAGTCTCATTCTGGAAGATGTAACATCTCATAAAAGTCTCATAAAAGTACAGAGGTTTTGCTTAAAATTGTCTAAAGGTGCTCACTACTTGCCAAAGATGTTAATATTAAGCTGGTGCCAGTTTAAAGTCCTCAAAATGAAAGTGGTTTTGGGACTAATGCTGTATCTGGAGAATGTCCTGCTTTGTAGAGAAGAAAAAACCTTTTCATACTAGAAATTGTCTCTGTGGGGTGTTCAGTCTTCTCAAGAGCATCATGTAGAAGCAGATGCAGTTTTGTCCCATATTTTAAAATGAGATGTTATTGGAAAAGCAATTCTCAGTGTGGAGAATTAGTATTCATACAATCATTAAACATGCAATTTACACTTCACAAATTCTGGGTTGAATACTGATATAACTGTAGCGATTTTTTTCCCTTCCCTGTATCAGATGCATATGGAAATATTATCTGCTGACTTCTGAATGGCAATACATGCAGAATGTGAAGGAGTTGCTAATCACCCTACCTGTGACCTAAAAACCTGATGCTATCTGACAGAAACCCTGACTCTTGTGTAAATGATGAAGAGACAAACAAAAAGAACGAGGGATGAGCAGAAACTGCAGCAAGTAGGAGTGAAGCAACAATCACAAAATACTCTAACAAATAATAAAATGTTAATCCCACCCAAAAACCCTGAAGATGAGGTTTTAACTTGCTAAAAACCAAATGCCTCATTTTTTTCCAAGCCTTGTGCCTTTTCTCAGGTCTTTTCTAAAATAGTGGGGTTTTTTTCTAATTTATTTTCTAAAAGCAATTCTCCATAAACAACATTAAAATAGAAAAAACCCCAACTAGTTAAAATAGATATACAATTTTTATAAAGTAAAATGACAGAAACTGGTAAAATATATAATGTAAAATATATCAAATTTAAGCATTACAATGAGAAAATGCTATTTTCACCTTTTGTTCCACATAAAGGGCTTAAAAGCTGTAGGAATAACTGAATTCCAGGACACACAAACTGTTAATTGCATACAAGACAATGAAAGAAAGGGAGAACTGCTGACTGGAAAGAAGATGAAGGTTGTTATGCTGCCTTTAAAGTAAATCAGTACAGAAAATACTTATTGTTCTTAGTCGGCAACAACTGATCTAACAAATGCAGTAGATCAGCAGCAAGGTATTCACTGACCGGACAAAACAGACACTGCTGGACATTGTGGCTTCTTAATATTAAAGAACAAAAGTAATGTAACAAGTCTCAGACATCTTTGCAACTCTAATGCCATTTCATCAGACAGTCCAACATGAATCTTTCTATTTTTCCAGATCAGTTCTTTCCAGAGACGAGCATTTACTTTCATACAACTCTCTCCATTTTTTTTCAGAGTCACGTAGGGAAGGGAAAGACTTGGATTAATTCAACGGGCTTTGAATCAAATTTTCAGTTCTGTGGGACTTTGAACACAAGTTGAGGTAAGGGTGATGAACTTACTTTCACTACACAACAATGCCACCATGTCAAAAATTAATTTGGACTTTCTCTTCAGACAGAAAAGTCATTTTTGTTTGTATTCCAATTTTATCTTTATCCCAAATGATGGTATTTGATGTTATGATTATGACTTACCCATAGTGTCTTTTATAAGCATTTTCCTTCCCCAAAGATCAGAACATTATATGCAGCTAATGGTTGCAAAAGCTCATCTTATAAAAAGAAACTCTACCCCACTCGTGACTTCCAGAAACCACAGAACATCTTGTTAAGCAAAACAGGGTATTATGAAATGACCAAGTGCGTATAAATATTTGTTGAACCTGAGTGAGAACCTTTCTACTGCTGCTGCCTTTTGTGGAATAAGAAGTGGAGCTGCAGTTAAAGAATTCGGATCACTGAGACTGCACAAGCAGGGTCCCACTGTGGGCAGCCTTCAGCTCAGTGTGTTTCCATGGACAGGTCTGTCTACACTTCAGCCTCCAAGCCCAAAGGACCACCTGTATTTGTGTGTGCTTTCAGTCTGCCCCAGAGCTCTGATGGTAAACAAAGAAAACTTTGACAGCCAACTTCAGCGTGTCAGGCCAAGAGCCTGCTGGAGCCCGAGGTTCTGGATTGCTCACACAGGGAGTTAGTAACTGTTCAGGAAACAGAATCCTGCAGTCAGTACTTAACCACCAGATACCCTTCACCTGCAGAATTAGGTGATACTCTATACCTGTCCTTCCTCGGGAAGAATAATTAAGTAATCTATTTATAATATTCAAAAATTATATGTGTTGTGCTGGAAAATTCAAATGCAAACGTCTAATTTAATATACCTGACATGTTATGCTTTAGGACATCATGTTTAATGTTTCTTGCAATACGTTTTGAAACACTCTTAGGGTGTAACAGTTGTTATGTAAACCACCCACACTCCCTCAATCAAATTGAACTAACAGTTGAAAGATTCATTATCGGAATATTTGTTACATGTGCATAAGAAAAAGCTAACCCAGCATGCAGAATATTCTATTAGCTACTGACAGAAACCTTTTGTTAATTTTCAACCTAACTCAAGTCATGGCATATTTTAATGACAAATGGATTTAATTTTATTGCTAAGTCAAAATTCTCTCCTTATCAGATTTTGCATTTTCATTTGATTTTTAAGGATATTCATGAATCTTCCTTACACTTACATCCATTTTTACATCTCCTTGACAGCCACTCATCTGTCTGCACTTTGCAACTTCTTTTTGCTGCTCTCATTGCAGCTATTGAAACAACTGCTTCAGGACAAGCCGAGTTACCTTACTCCAGCTCCAACATTTTATGGTTGCTAACACCATAAACAAAAAAGAATGTCTTAGAAATTAAAAAGATAAATAACATTCGGGAAGAATGGACTGTCTTGCATTGCTTATCCTGCTGCGATACTCAAACCAGTAACAAATAGAGGCTGGAGTTGTCTAAAACTTGCCAGTGATTCAAGTCAAATATCGCTTGTCTTATTCCTTTTAACCACAGCCGTGAGAGGTGCAGCCTTTTGGAAAGCTTACATGTGATATTTTCCTTTCCACCTTAAATTTCCATGAACTTTGGGTGATGGGAAACTTTCTATTGTTCTCCCTTCTTTAAATGTAGAAAGAGTGTTTAAGGTAATAGGCTGTAGTCAGATCACATGAGGACAGTGGTGTATATTTCTTGCATTTCAAGCTGCACTACGAAATGATTGACTCATCAATGGTCTTTGTTCTCCTGATGAGCATTTCCCTTCAATATTTTGGTTGTTATGTGCACAAATTTGGCATCATTTAAGCTTCTTTCATATGCATAGATGTGTTATAAGTGTTGGTACCCTGTCAGTGAGGCCACCTGTGCAGGAAAGAACAAAGGCCACCAGTTACTGTCAGAGCTGTAACCTTCCTGTCAACATCTGAAATAGAAAATCTGACCAATAAGAAAATCTGGCCAATCTGCAGCTTGCCAGCAGGGTTTTCTGGATCTGGGCAAGGAAAGTAAACCCTTTTCACGTGTGTTTAGTTTGTCCTCAATGTAACTACTACAGTCTATGACAGTCTTAAGGCAAAGAAAGACAATTCAAGCAGGCAGTGAGCTAAATGGAAGCATTTGCTGTGCTGCTGCTTTGCAAGGGGAGTGTCCATACAGCTGGTTGAAATGGGTGGCTGAATGGGCAGTCTCATGAAAATTGCACTGATATCCAGTCTCTGTCTATTTAGAACACTGTCTGTAGACCTGAGCTGAGCAGAAAGTTCACTGTGGAGTGGAAGCTACAAACGGGTGTACAGAAATTCCAATGTGACTTAAAATATAGCCTGGGGGCTTTGTAAATTCTCATATGATATGCTTTGGCTCCTTTATTAAGTAACAATTTGTTATTAAAAAACCAAGATCACACATGAAAATGTGTGCCACATAAATAAATTTTCCTTGTGTTCCTTCTGGAAAGGTATTTTTACTTCAAAGTCGCCTCCTTGTTGACCTACAGTCATAGTTAGAGATAACCTTTTGGACAGTGACCAAGGAAGCAAGTGGCCTGTGAAAGAGATACAATTAAGCACCAGACTTAATGCTTAGGCTTGCTGAAACACCAGAAATGGGGGAAGTGTTAAATAGAGATTGTCTAATGGGGTGAAAACTACAGGAGGTAATCTGTGAGGAGATGAAAGCAATATATTCTGTCATGCATTACAGGGGAGACTCCTTTGTGGTTTGAGCTCCTGCTTGGAAACCCAGCAATTCTTTTAGCTACGAGCCACAGGGCTTGGATACGTTGAACTGTGTGTATTGTTTGGTTTGATCAGCAAGCTCTGGGATTTCATAACTTTCCTCCTGCTCCTCACTACTGTTAAAACTGGTTTCCATTGAAATCTGGTGATTTCAATGAAATGTTTTAGTTGAGTGAAAAAGCCTGAACTTTATAATATTTAAAGAGTTTCTGAAAATCACAGTAATTTTCTTTGGGCCACCTGTTTTGACAATGTGCTTCAACTCTAATAATTTCTTTGGCAGGAATTCAAATAGATCTATGCATATTACTCTTTCTAAAAATCATTGAAATACAAAACCTCACAAAACTCTTGAAGTGTGAGATTTGACTGTTTAACAAACAGAAGCATGTTTATGAAAAAAAAATAGTGTACATGATTATACTCATCATCTAAAGCAAGAGTGGTGTCATAATGACCAAAAAACATGTGAGTAAAAAGGGGAACTTCCTCCAGCAGCCAGGAAAATAATATGGGATTAATAATCACAACACCAGAGAGATGAAGGCAGGGAGGAAGAAGGAGGAAGATCACTGTAATTACCAGGACTGACAGCATATGATAATAATCTCTGCTATGTTTTGTCTGGCATGTTTTTCCCTTGATTGCCTAGCCCATGGAAAATATTCAGTAAGATTTTATTCTTACTCCATACTCACTACAACTCTTAAAATTAGACTTTCACTCTGAATATTCAAGAGGAAGCATTTCATATTTGCCTTAAAGTTGGCTGAATATTTTCTACATTTTTTTTTTCTTTTACAGTTTTTGAATATTAGCAAAGTGAACAAAAAGAGATGAAGTGAAAGGGTACAGTTAAAAGCTAACCCACAATCATTCTTTTTGCCACAGGGAAAGTTAAAACAGTAAATTTCTTTACGGGGAGGGTGTTTGGGCAGTGCAACAGGCTCCCCTAGGAAGTGGTCCTGGCACCAAGCCTGTCAAAGTTCAAGAACCATCTGGACAAAGCTTTTAGTCATATGATTTAGTTTTAGGTAGTCCTGTGAGGAGCAGGGAGTTGGACTTGATGATGGGTTCCTTCCAACTTGAAATATTCAGTGATTTATCCAATTTTAGTAAATGCAAGTACATGCCCATATGTAGCTGTGCCCTCTCATCAGTAACTTTATTTTTAACTTCTTTGCATAAGATATTTGCATTTACTTGTTTTTCTCTGCTCATCTCTAATGAAAAGAAACCTGCAAAATATAGGACTGTATTTAAACCAAAAAGCAGATTAAGTGAATCAGGCTTGTCATGTAGGAAAGCCAATGGTAATAATGACCTAAAATATGAAAAAAAACCCTGAAATGGAATGCCACAAGTTTTGTTCTGAACAATGCATGCAATTACAGGAGACCATAATGCATTGGGTACCTTTAAACAGCCTTGTCTCTTGTATGATATCCTACTCCTTCAGCAATACATTAATGACCACACTGCTTTGCTCTGCAATGGAATTACATATGGTATTCTGTGCCCAAAGGGACTGATAATTGCATTTCATGCCTCTTGTTACGTTTGCAGCCTACAAAGTCAACCCATGGTTTGTTCTTCAGTCTTTACTAATGAACACTGATTATTTTTACTTCCCTATTGCTGTGACTCAGGCACTTCTGCTCTAATACACAATTATATATGGCAGAAATGTACAGCTTCCAGAACATGAAAAAATATAGCTGTGTTTGTGTAAAGAATGGGAGCATATATTCAGCTTTAAGCATATATTTTAGTTCCTTTATAAATATACAGTTAGCTATTTTACTGAGGTTGAGAGATAACAGAACTCAACTAATTTACTACTTTTAACTTTTTTTTAGAAGGTTTTAATTGCCAGTGGAAATAGAGGATTCACTAATCAGAGTGCTGTTTATCCGGATTATACCCTAAAGGGTCTTTATTTACAAAATTGTATTTTCTGTGTATTTATCACCCAAGTGTGACACTCTGTGCCTGACTTTGCCTCTACTCTTGACTTCTTTGAAAAATGTCTGTCTAAACACCGTAATTTCTAATGGAATACCAAGTATATAGAATAGATTTTTTTAAAAAAATGCATTTTAGATGTGATTTTTTTCTTTTAAAAATCACTCTAAGTGCATTAAAACCCTTCTTTTTAGATGATCTCATATCACAGCCTGACCTCTCCCAAAGCCTCTGAGATGTCCTTTCAACATTCCATGAAGTTATGCCTAATACACACACAGAGTGAGTGAACACTTCCTGGTGGCTGGTGCCAAGTTCTGTTTGTATGGCCAAAGTTATACCAAACACCTTTTTTAACTCTTCACTTTCTCACTTAAGAGATATGAACTTTGCTGAACTTCACACCTTCAAAATATGGCTGCAATGTCAAACAGACAACAAAAATGAACAAAGCACTAAAGAGTTCTGCTGATCACAAATCAGCATAATGAGTTACTGCTCACTGGAGAACCAGAATTACTGATGACATCTGATAATACAGTTAAATGTGTTAGCATAAACCACCACAAACACCAAATCTTTGTAAAGTAAAATAAATACTTTGTCAGCCTAATAAATCAGTCAATGAAAGATATGTTGGTTTTTTTTAAGTCTGCACGCTAATGACAACTTCATTTTTGAGCCAGGAACTGTGAGTGATGATGGTTTGATGCCAGCTACTGAATGGTGAATTAACATTCTCAACATAGTCAGTCACCATTATTACACGTGGCATTTTATTTGCCACTGTCTAAAGTGATAGAATATTTTCAAAGATAGCATGTGAGTATCAGGTTTTTTCTTTCTACTGCAAAGACAAAATGAAGCATGTGAAATGTAATGCCTTCCTGGAAGGAAGGAGATGGAAGACAGAGGGTTTTCACACTGCTTTTATATATCAAATTGCCCCTTTAAGGAGGACTTTACCTGCTTTTATTTAAGTCTTCCCAACACCAAAGCAACACCTAAGATTTATTTTGCCAGTATGATCATACAGTATTTCATGCCCTGCAGACTCCAGTTACACTCCAGATCAATGCTCATTCCAGCATTTTATTTTTCCAAAGTTACTCTTGTCACCCTTGTTCTGAAGGTAACAAACATCTTTTGCAATGTAACATTTATAGTTTCATACACAGTAAGACACCTACTTACAAGTGTGTTTATAAACCAACAGAAAGCTTGCTAGAAAACCTACATCCTAATAATCTGTATGCCTGTTGAGTTCACCTCCTTGGCTCTCTACGTCAAATGCTTTTCTCTGACTGCATTTTTTCTGTGAATCTTTTTCAAGTGTTGATAATTTTGAAGACATACACAAATGCATATTGCACGTATTAAAATATGGTAATTGTCTGGGGGTTTTTATGGAGTATGCCATTTTATTTTTCTTTGATATTCCTTATTATCCTTGCTCTTTGGATAATCACTTCTAGATTTTCTCCAAACCTCCTTTTATGATACATAAAATTAAAGCACATTTGCTAATTTAATTTTTTAATTTTCCTGAGACTTTATATATTCCTTACAGTCTCTCTATTTTGTGCTATGTCCCTGCAAAGGAACAAGTGCAGGAATGCCTTTAGACCAACTTTGAGGAATTTTATGTGTTGCTTTACATGTGTTGGCAAGCCATAATTAGTTAATATTAGCAATAAGCTTCATTTTATTATCTCTCACAAAATGCAGAATATGAGTGCTGAAGAAAGGATACCATGGAGATGCAGTCTTAGAATTGTATTTCGAACAGTCCAAATGTTATATGACTCAAAATCCTTTGCTTTTTTCCCTCCATTTGTAATGGTAATTGGTCTCTGCTGCCAGACCAACCTCTACTTGTCAAGGTATCTGGTAATACTATTACTGTATTGCAAGATGTCATGATAATAAAATCTGAAAAATTGTTCTCCCAATGGCATATTCAGAGTGCATAATGTTTTCCAAATTATTGTGTCTCCTTAATATTCTCAATGCATATTTAATGAAAAGTTGTCAAGATTATTGATGTAAATATTAGCAGCACTTGGTATTTGAGAGATATTTTTACATCTCGTGGAAGTTATTGGGGAAAATATTGGGAAAGAACCTGACTGACATTTTATCTCCTTCTTGGGCAGGGGTTTGGTTTTGAATATATGATTTGCACTCTCCTTAAATATGCATATTCTGATTACTGACGTTTCAGTAACTGTACATGGCAGAAGAAAATTATTAGAAGAGAAAGATACAAATGATTCAAAGGATAGAAGCTGGAACTTTCAGAATGGTAATTCATTCAATGTCTAACTCTATCAAGGGTAAAGGCCTTGCAAGACAGCCTGAAAATTCTTCTTAGTGTCAATTCAAAATACTGATTTATAGAATACACTAGTAGACTGTGGAATTGCAATTACATTAATTGTCAAAGGGTGATTTACCTGACCTATAATGTAGAGGTACACACCATATTATACTGTAATACTGTGTGCTACAAAAGAGAACAAAAAATGTGGATAAGTTAATTTGTCTTTCGAAGTTAGAGAAATTTAACTTTGCCCACCTTTATCTACATTCAGTTAGAAACTCTTCATTTTCAGATTAATAAATGATCTGCAACCTCTGCTAGACAATCAGCAAAGCTGGCTTCTAACTTGAAAAGATCACAAGTACATGAAGCACTGACTTATTTTCCCGGGTGAAATAAAAGAACAGAAATCCCTCAATCATATTGTTAACTTGCTTAATTTAGTATTTATATATATATATTCCAAATAGGAGAATTTGCTTATAAATAATGTTGACACTCTATTTGAGAGAGGCTTTGTAAAGGCAGCTTTCTGAAGTATCTTTTAGTCTGATTATTTTTTATTTTAAGATAACAAGATGATTACAAATGTATCTCTCAGACTAAGAAGATAATTTACATTGAACCTTCTAACCTTTATGAATTTTTTCCACAGACCACACTAAATAGACTATTCAAATTGTTACTAATTTCACTGGTATCTGTGTCTACTTTTAAATATTGCATTACATCAGTGGCACAGAGAATTCCCTGCATGGGAAAGACGCTGACCTAATTATTTTAGAAATAACTATGTAGAAACATCTAAAAAGATTAACAAAGGAAATATTATGTCACTACCAAATTAATAACTAAAATAGCATGAAAATCACTGTAAAATTATCTAGGTTTCCATAGAAACTGTCTTTGATGGGTAGCCAAAAAGACTTCTGATTGAGCTTCAATACTTCTGCTCTCCCTATAATACACATCATTTCTGATCTGCCTTTCACAAACAACTAATATATATCCTTATTCCTACAGTCTTTAAGCAGCACTCTTCAAAAGCAATAATCACTATGCTTTTTTTAAAATCTGAACTCTTGAACTTAAATATGCAAAAATATTTTTTAAAGTGTATTTTTACAAATACTATGCTATCAGCAAAGAAAAAGAATTAGTATATGGATAATAATATGCAATATTTCTGCATTGTCACAATACAATAGTTGCATAAAAGTATAAAAAGGCATTAATCAATGAAACAATTGTGGGGTTTATTATATTTTGTCATAGGAATTTTTCATTAGACTTGCTCACCTTTTGAAAAGCCTTGGCCATTTAAGTACTAATCATAGGGGTGTATGCAAATCGATCTCAGTGCTAGCAAAGGTGAAAAAGTGTGAATATCCCATAAATTCATATTCCAAAAGGAACTCTAAAGAGTTTTATCTGAAATTGTTTCATTTAAATAATCTAGATTGGCAACTATTTGTGGCAACACTGTTTTCACATGCTTCTTAAACAGCAGATTTCAGCAAAGCTGCCTTAGAAACTTCTATACCTAGAAAAGATAAACTCTGTATACAAGATGTGTTTCTCCACCAAAGCTCACAAGAATGTTGGCCTTGTGTTCATGCACACAGTTTTTCCCAGAAGGCAGGATTTCACATTAACTCTAATTGAATTTACAGATTATCTGCTCACAAATAACAAGCGGATATTTAAGGAAATGTTTTGCTGTTGACCTCCCAGGAGCTGCACAGCCTTTTCACTGTCCCATCACTTAAGGAAGTGTTAAGGTAAGTGTCTGAAGCTGACCTCGATTCCACTGTACATAGGCACAGAAGAACCACCCATCCATGCTGCCCTGATTCCAGCAATTGAGGAGCAGCACAAGGGCAGGGTGGGAGTTGGTACAACGGATGTGGAAGGTACTGCAGGTGCTACCTGGCCTACTTCAAAACAGAAAATAGAGATCCTGTGTTTGAAACAAGCAAGTTCCTGACAGATCTGCTTTGTTTCAGAGTACCTCTGCTATTACTTCAGCGCTTTTTAGGATTCTTGTAATAGCTGAATAATTTATTTTGTATCATTTTTGTACAGTTACTTAGAACTTTCAATTAATGTCGTATAATATTCTGGAATTTAAATTCTGCAACTCTTGTTTAGTCTTTTAGGTCCTGAAACTTCATATGCTTTACCACCTTAGAATCACTGAATTCTAAAAAACAGAAGCACAGTCTTATCTTGTGCTGTCCTGGAATACAGAAAACCTCTCTAAATCAAACTGAGACTGGTCCTGAACACTAAGACTCCTGTACAACAAAACATAACATCACAGAAAGAACTCCAGACCCAAAAATCCACATTTTATTTTACATTACATAATCCACCAACACTTTTCATCCTACTTAAGGCTAGGCATCTTTCTTGGATAACTGCCATTGTAGGCTCCTGACAAAATCAGCCCAGAAAGGTGGGGAAGTTGAGACCTCCATGAGGTGATTTAGTTCCCTTCAGATCACCTTCTGAGGTGTTTGTATCTACTTATTGATAACAAATGGAACTGGAGCACTGAGATGCCTTTTTCTTTCTCAAATTTTTTGTGATTAATCCTTCTTTGGTTGGTTGGAATCTTTTCTTTGACATATTCTTCCAAATCATAAGGTTTTGATTTGTCTTGTTTGGACTAGATCATTGTCTGGATTTGTCTTCATCTTTGCAAGCAACTTACTCCTACTGTTTCCTCTGGATGAGAACTGTGAGTGGGTAATTGCCACGGAGGCTACAGTTACTGGCATTCTGCATGTATTCTGTAAGTTACTGTGTGGAAATATCCTTATTTTGGTGTTGAAAGCGCTGAAGTGTAAAAAAATGTTAAGATTTACCTCAGTGAGCTTTCAATGAAAGCATAAGCAAAGTTAGTGCAGGTTTGACTATGAAAAAAGTAAGTGTCCATCTCAAACAATTTGTAGCCTCCTCCTTCACAAGCTAATCGCTCTACTTGGGTGATACATGACTAACACTGCTTTAAAATTCAAAATAAGTTTTAATAGATGATTCACTGTGTCGCTGAAAGATGCCTGAAATACTCATTCACTGTTATTTGTCTTCTTGTACAGTTTACAGAAATAATTAGTATTCCATTTGACAAACAAGTGCAAACATCCATTAGCTTAATGACACAACACATATTATGACTATGTCTGTAACTCTCACTAGAATTCTCTCAATAGTAACTGCTGAACAGTCTGTCATATTGGAGCACACGTTTTAGCAGATGTAAAACTGCTCTGGTTACAAGGCCACTGAGGTATTTAAAGAAAGAAAAAATCCCTGGACAGCCTGATCTGTCTGAAGTCAGAAAAAAATCCTTGTATGCAATCTATAAACTACAATACGTGGAATTGGTTTTATGAAATTACTGACCTGCAAATGAATTCCACCCCCAAATCCATACACAATTATCACCAAAGATCAAAGTGTGGAGAAGAGCATACATTTTGTTGTGATTACTGTTAGTTCTGTTATAACATTGAAAATTGTCAGCTGTATACAAAAACACAGAAGCAGCCTTTTTCTACTATGTTCTGAGTGCAAAGAACAGGCTGAATAATTGTATCTAAAACCTGTGAGATTAGCCAATCAGTTGTAACCTTAGATAAGTTATTTTTTTGACTTTTCATTGCAAAGCTTCCACCTGAGTTATAAGGCACAAGCTGGAATGTGCCTATCTGGGTAACCACCACTTACAAGATTCTGATGTGGAGATGTAAATGATGGCTTTACAAATGACGCACTAATTAATTTTCTGTGGGTTTTCTGCTAGTTATGGTAAAGTTATATTGAAAATACTTATTATATGCAGACAGGCACAAAGCCAATGAGGAATCTTTCTGGGCTTCATACCATCTTGGACTGTATTTAAGCTACTAATCCAGGCTTATTAACTTTGCTTTACTGAAGCCACAGTACTCCGAGGACCAGGGCAGTGTTTCTAAATGGAGCCAGAATACGCTTATGAAAACAGACTGGTGATAGCTGAAAAGTTTGTGTTGTGCTCTGTTAAAGGTATGGATAAATCACGTGCTGGCTTCCAAATGTGTTTGGGGGTAATAGACCTGGTTACTGCTTGCCTTTGCAGAAAATGTGAAAGATCAGTCTGGTGAAAGACACCCTTAAGTGAACAGGTTCCAGCAATGGACTTTGGTCCTCTTTCAGAAGGAAGAAACTCATACAAGCTCTAAGTAATGTAATGTCTCTTAAAATTAAACGCTCTCTCAAATTCACCATAGATGTAACATAATCCAAAACATTAAGTTAATTGATTTTGGCTGTTTATAGATACCTTTTGGATATTTTAAACATATTATCAGTAATATAAAGAAAGAATGTGTAAAAATGCCATTATGTGTTTTCACATGAACAACAGGAACAATTGCGTGAACACAACTCCAGTCTTAGAGAAGCTGCAGATGTTTGAACTATTGTTCTTAGTCATTCCAAAAGGGCTTTATTTCCTTAGTTATTGCATTACTGTGTGTCTTCATCTTACTTAGCTTATTTTCAGGTCTAGCAGGGTCAGTCCTAGGTCAGTAAATAATGAACTGTAATGAAGTCGTATCTGCAGCTGTTGAGCCCAGACATAATTACAGGTGAACTTGCCACTTTCTGCATGTTTTACTGTCAGTTGTCACAGTGCCTGCTGGTGAGCATGATACAGTTTGTGCAGCATTTCAGTAAAATATTGAAGGAGGTAAGTAAAAAAAAGGTGAAGGCATACAATAGCACCTTGTATTGTAAAAAACTAAAAAGCAAAACTAAAAGTGTCCAAGTCCTTATTCATGTAAAATTTTGTATTAAAGGGCCATAATGTTCAATAGGAAATTAAATACAAAAAAAATTAATTACTGTCTAGAACAGGCAGCATTTTTCAGTAGGCAGGTGTATGGTCCTAAGACAAAGGGTAAAATTGGACCATACATTTAGTCACTGGCTAGAGCAAACCCCTCTTCTAAAAAGCCATGTGCTATGTTGCATTTATTACCAAAAGGGTTAGGCAGCTATAACAGTGACTATCAGAAAAGCAAGCTGGAGAAATAAAGTAAGAGAAAATCTGATCACTGTCTCCAAAATGACACACCAAACTTTATCAATGTGCTGACCTAAAGGCATCTTGTCTGGCAAAACAAATACAGGTGATTTAGCCTTTCCACACAGAACTATCTTCTCTGTTTACTGTCCTTTTGTACACCATCTTGTATCACACTGTACCATCCTGTATTTCCCCTGAGCACGATACTTACTTCTCAGGCACTACTGATGAGAAAATCCTGTATGTTAAGTAAGATACAGAACAACTGTATAGCCAGACTGATAGTCTGTATATAATCTACTTTATCTGCCTCCAGCCCTGGTTAACACCATATCCCCACAGTGTAGTATAAACGTGGGACAATCAAGTGGCGTTTCCTGTGGATGTAAATTTAAGTTTTTCAGGTCCTGCAGCAAAACAGCTTTTAGACTAATACATTTTGGTTGTTTGAACCTACCATCCAGTACTGTTGGTATTCTAGATTAATAAATTCTACACTGTCTGTAATCTGGATTATTAAGAGTTATCCTCTGTGATCCTCAGGGGAACCTGACTTGGTCAGTCTTAAAGTTGAGATATTGTGTATTTTCTCTGTCCTAGCAGCCAGAGGATGGTGACTTTGGTGTAGCTCAGTATGCTGCTGTTGGTACTCTTCACATCTGAGTGACTTCTCTGCTGAGACTACACTCTTGGTGCATATTTAATTTTCCCCTACTCCTTTATCCTGTGCTTTTGCAACATCTGTATTTTCTTCCTTAGAGTGAGGATTCCCTTTCTCATGCATTCACATTCTGTTTCAAAACCCAGACCCCAGTAGTATCAGGTGCTAGGTAACACTTTCACTGAAGTGTTTTACTCTCTTTATTTCAATGCATGGTTCCCACCCATGCATGGTGTGTTATCACCACGTAGGAGAGAAAGAAAAGCCAATGTATATAATAAAAACAGAGGGGATTTGGCCACTTACCAAGTGAAGATGAGACATAATAAGGTAGATATTAAAATGAGGACTTGGTTAAACATTGCAGACTGTGTGCGTTGGATGGCTCGGTGAAGATCATTCTGTATTAATAGAAAATAGGTGTTATTTTTGGATTTGAACCAATAAGCCAGGATCTGATTCTGTAGAGGAATTATACAGTGCCCTGACAGAAATGCAATCACTCAAATGCATTTAAGAGTTTGCTGATAACATAGAAGGGTGCAAAAGGGCCAGCTGTGATTCTGTGATTATTTAAGTAGTTCTTTGTTCAGCCCAGCACAATTCTGATACTATTGCAAGCTGCCGTGAGGTCTGCTCATGTCTAGCTTACAAATTACAGGCTGCAAGGCCCAATTAAGGCCCAACAGTTGAGTTCCCTGCAATTGTGGATGAATGGCAGAGTAGCAAAAGAACCATCCACTGCCATTTCCTTTATTGGCACAGTAACAATTTATACTAATTGAGATTTCATTTCATGTCTTACTTTTTTCTAGTTTTGATGCAGAAAGCAGTTTAGTAATGCTTGACCATTTGTATAATCTAAATACAGATCTGGTTAGCTTCCTATTAGGGTTGGACTGTGCTGCCAAAATCCCACAGAAGACAATATACTCAAAAAATACAACTCTAGAATATTTATTTCCTTTGCATACTTACAATCATATTTTCTAAAGCATGCTTTGCCAGCCAGCAATTTAAAAATACAGGAATAAACAGGTTTCTTAGGACTGGCCAGAAAATCTGAAAGAAAAATTAACAAATTCATTAGAAGCTTTTCTAATGAGGAATAGAGCTTTTCTATTCAAGCAGCAATGAAACACTTGGGAAAAATACTTACTATTAATGTGTTTCTAGCGTGAGATTTGGCTTTAAATAACTTTTTTTCCTTCCTTTGTGATTAACCACATGCAGGATAATTAGGTAAAATAGGAACTGTCAGTTTTTACTGCAGACATGAGAGATTCTAATACTTTTATAACCAGCTGGTTTATTTTATTGATTATGCTGCAGTTGGAGTTAGAGGGTTTTGGTTTTGTTTGTGTCCTATCAAAGAGGAAGTGGAAAGTGATCTGCATTATTACTTTACTCCAGTAGCAAACTATCTTCTTGTTGACAAATTTCTATTCCCATAGGCACAAACTCCTCACCCACATAAGAAAGAAACTCACTTAAAAAAAATAAACGTATTTGTGCAGCTATAAAAGTGCAGTGTGCAAATGCATTAATTCAAATATATTTACCGTGATGATGAAAGGGACAGCATTAATTATTTCCAGGAGAAAGGGTATTCTTAGAATTTGTTCCCAGATATTTCCCTTCAAAGAAAAATAAAAAGAACCCACAATGTCACAGTTGGCTTACATATAGTTCTGATGAGAAATACATGTGATATCCTAATGAAACAAAGGGATTCTCTCCCATACCTGAAATTCAGGAATATCATTCATCTCATATTTAAACACGTATGACAAATGTGAATATACAATATAGACCACCCTGGATCCTTTTTCCTACAGTTTATCATAATGGACTTCCCAAGTAAAAGACATATACTTTTAAATTTCCTTCCTTCCATCCTTTGCATTTATCTTTTACCTTTACTTTGTATTTTTTCTTTTCCAACTGTTTTGGGGAGAGAGGTAAGGAAGAAATCTACTGCTTAATATTTGAATTAGGACTCCAGCATCAAGTTCTCTATTTCTGCTACAAACACTTCAGAACATTTCAGGGCTTTTTGGAACCTGATTTTGCTTACAAGAAATCAGAGGTCTTCCCACATATTTCAATGAAATGGTATTGATCTTTTAATTTGTTTACTGCTGGTTATAGGACGGGGATCTTTTTTTCCAAATCTGAGCAGTGGCTGTGAATGATTAAATGTTGACATGAAAATCCATATATTAAAAAAAGAAGGTAGTTGAATTTCTGTGATTTACAGCTTTACTAATGCTGTGTATCGAGACTCCATCATGGATAATACAGTAACTATGTAGCATATATCATGGCAATACTACAAGAATTTACAGTAGAACATTACATTTTCAGTTGCAATGCCATACTCATCTTCCCTGAAAAAATAACCACCTGATATAGCCACTGAAAATTAAATACAAACTCCATAGCATATTCCATATAATATTATTTTTCCATTTTTAACTCTTCACATCTGGAAGCCTCTATACCTCAAGGACAGGGATTATTGCCTTACTTGTTATTGCAATTGGTGGGAGTCAGACATGTACATGGAATTATGAACCTGTAAACTGAGGGGGTTTTGTATAAAGAATAAAAACAAAATAAAACCTGATTTTTCACACCATTTTGTGACTTCACAAATTTCCTCGTTTTTAATGTTAGAAGTTTTCTTCTCTACATTACAGAGAAGAAATGTCACATAACTGTGCAGGCAAAATGCCTGCATGGATGGGCTCCAGGTAATTTCAGGGATGTGTGCAGCTGTAAGATTCTGGCTTCCACATGGAAATGCATCATCATGCACTCTGCAAAACTGCCTTGTGCAGTGAGACTATATGGTACTGCCAAAAGCAGCTGAGAGTCCTGTGCACCAGGGATGTATGCAGGATTGCCAGATGTCTGTGACAGGTTTTGACAATGGAGATTTCTAACGTAGACATCTTTCAGAATTCCGGCCAAGGGCAAACCCTCATGTAATACTTTAGGCTGTGAGAATGCGGATTGTAAACCTTCCATTCCTGGATCCAAGTGATCAGCATCGTAACACAGTGCTACATTCTTTGCATTCCTCTCCATTTAAAAACAATAAAAAATGCAAATTCACTGTATCATGGTAGCATGATATGCTGCTATGCCCTTGCTATTCTGCATATTGAATCATTTTCTCATGTCATCAACCAGGTGTCAGAAAGGTCAATCTCTTGGAGATTCTCTTAAATGACTGCTTAATTCATTTGACAGGTTATTTGTGAAATCCTAGTAATGTGCACTCCAATGCAAAAACAATCATCTTGTTCTTGTTTTCTTCCTGGCTAGTTCTCTGACTTGTAAAAGTTAGTTACCTAAATTGTGAAATTTTTGAAAATGTTTCTGTAAAATAAGTAATCTGTCACCGATTTCCATGAACCAAGGCACCTTTTGTCACCTTGGCTGTGCAGAAAAGCCTTACAGTGGGTGAAATAACACCATTTTTGGCTTCAAGAAACTGGTGTAAAACTAGGAAAACAGAAGGAAGGAGGTGTTTGCATCAGGTGGATTCCCAAACCACATTTCGGTACTTTTATTGTTAAGACAGATGAGTCCTTTAGTTCTTTCTCTTATGGGGAACGGAATCATAAAATTGCCTCTACTTCTGTGACAGGTGTATGCAGCAAATTAAGGTAGTGGAGCTTTCCATCCATCACACACCAATAAGGAACTTCTCACAGAAGCTGATTTGCCAACAGTTCATCTTTTGTACCCACTGAAACGGATGCAGATCACAAGCAGAATGGATGAGGATAAAATGCTGCCCGATAAACACAGGAACAGCACAAACTGTGATTGCCCTTCACTGTTTTGCCACTGGTATATGAAATTTGGACTGTTTCTGCCTATAATTCATTTGCACTTGTAACCCCCAACCCTTAAATAATATATGCTCCAAGGACTAAGAAGAATAATTTTTAGACAGCAGACAACTGCAAGCATCTTAGCATTATTGGGCACTAAGGAAAACATTTATGCCTAAAGATAAGCACACTAAAATACAAGTCTCTAAATTCAGTGGTGGCTCTGATAGCTACTGAATGTCAGTAATACAAAATATGATACAGAAAAAAAAGATTATCCCCCAAGATATTTTCAGCTTCAGAAACCAAACCTTTATCTTTGATAAATAATTTTAAATGGCTCTAGTATTTTTCTCCTAAAGATGCTAAAAATGCAGAGATAGAGCATTAAAAAATGTAATGAAGAAAATGGAATAATTATATTAGAAAAATATAACTTTTAAAGGAGAATGCAAATACAAAAATACATTGTATTCACATCAAATAATTTCAAGACATTTTGAAAAGATATTCCAATAGCATCAGATAGATGGATAACACAAGTATGCAAATATCTCTCTCTTTTTTTTTAAATACTGTCTTGGCCTAGTTTTTTGGTCCACAGTTTTAGAGAGTTAAAACTTGAGTTTTATGTATAGAGTAGCTGCAGCTTTGACATCAACAACAATTGTGTCCAATACATTATGGATAGACAGATAAAACTTGCAACTGAAAATTCAGTATTAAACATTGAGGTCACTTTTGAGAATGTGTTTTCAAATTACGGTGTGCCAATGGAAAATAATGAGCATTTAATTTCTGACTTCCACTCTTTAGATATTAGAGTTTGCTCATAAATCCTTGAAACTAATGTGACAATACGCCATCCTCTAGAAGTGTGTTTTTCTCAGCTCCTTGTGTGTACACCAGTGTGGGCAACGGTACATAAACTTTATATTGAAACATTTAACTCAGTTATTTTTTGTAATGAATTATGCCTAAAAGTAACTAAGAGTACTTACCTTATAGCTTAGATAACTTAGCAACAGAGTTTCAAAGAGACTTATTACAGCCACAGACACCTTAAGTGAACAAAGATGTGTATTAGTACCAGCTTCTATAGCATGGATGATACTAACATTGCAATGAAAATAAAAAATTATACAAAACAGCTTTTCCATGAATCCTCTGAAACCCTCCCAGCTAAGAGCATTTTGCTTGAAGCTTAGATATTGTTATTTTTCTGAGTTTCATTTATTCCTAAACAGTACCAAAATCTTTTCATATGACAGAGAGAGAAAAGAAGGAAGCTGTAAAAAAGGAAAGCCAGTCAGTTCTTTACTTTCTTGTGAAGATGTTATGAATGGGTGGAAAAGCAAACATTTTTCTTACTGTGTATAACTCAGAAAGTTGAAAGCAGCAAAAAATGGTACAGATGAATAATAATTCATTTTAAGATTTAAATGCAGGGAGCTCAATTTACCAGCCTTCAATTAGACTACATGTAGTTAATGTATGTATTAAATAGTTTAAAAATATTAAAATAGTGAAATATCATAATAGTAAAGCCAAATACTTAAATCTTTATAGACATTAAATAACTATAAAACTTACTTAAATCCTTTGCATAGAAAGTATTTGTATTTTAATGTGTATTCTGGGAATATTCCATCCTGATGGATTCTATCAGGCTGGAGCCTGAGGTTGAACAAGCCTCAAGATCTCTAATTTTAAATTAATGCTCCCTACAACTGAAAACTCCAAAGAATGCACAATGTTTTTATCTAGAAGTAAAAAAGATGCTATGAATTGGGAAATTATTAAAATGTGCAAAATTATTAAAATAGGTAGTCAAAATATATCCGTTTCTCCAAGAAATTATTACTGTTTTAGATAAACTTAGGCTTTATTTTCAAATAAATTCTTACCCTTACCAAATAAATTTATTAGGAAAGGACTGTATCCATACGCGAATACATATCTCGGTGTTTTTTAAACAAATCTAATAAAGTAATCTGAACGCTAGGTCAAAAATTATTCAAACTGTCCATATTCTAAACAAGGAACTGAATTTCCATTCAGGAATTCTTCACTTAGTAAAATTGTGTATAACACGGAGGTACAAATCATTGTATTGTCATGGTACCAATCATGATGAGAGAATGTAATGGTATAACCATTCTGGAAGCTTAAGTAATTCTTAGCAGAAAAAATAATTTCACAGGAAGAATTTCCACAGCTCTGTCCTCAAGTCAAAAAAAGGTGTTCCTAAAATGAGCAGGCTGCAGGACACTGAGGATTGAACCACAGACTTCGTGATACCTCTCACAAAGTACTGATGTGGTGCATCTTTTGTGACAAACTCCTCTAGACATCTACGCTTTGATATTATGAAGTAACTTTAGATTTCTAGTGTATCTAAAAAGAAAGTCCATGAAGCACATCAAAAGCTAGTCCTAACTGATAATTAAACTTATCTTTAGAGTAAACAGTGACTACTTGGCTCAAGAGAGCCAAGTAAGTCTAAGAGAAAAGGCCACCTAGTTCTACGTTATTTTGTTATAAGCTTTTATACGTTCTAAATGTATTGTAAAGTGTATAAAGTCAAAACCAGTTTACACCAGCTTTATGCTTTTGCTGCACTTGGTGTTCAAGTAGATTTCCTTGCTAATATCAACCGTTCCAAGTATCCTTTAACACTGTTACAATTCTGTAAAACCAGTACCATCTGCAGTTATTAAATGGAAATAATTGAATTGGTCATTTACATATTACCTGTAATCCCCATAAAGGTAAGCTTCGATTCACCCAAATAATGGGAGACCTGTTCATTATAGTAAGAAAATAATAAGAAATTAATCATTATCTGGCGTTCCAAACAAAAAAAAAAAAAATGTTGTACATGTGAATGGAAATTAGAGCAGCTTTATGGGAAAAAAAAAAATTAAATCAGTAGTTATCTCCTGAGTATTGACATGTCTTATAGTCCTAATGCAGAGCAAATCATTAGGTTTCTGTGGGAAATTGACAATCCTTTTGTATGAACTTTTTGCTATCTGTATAAATATATAAATGGTATCTTAGGGGCTGTCATAGCTTGGAAAAATCTTATGTTGTATTTACTAAGCTTAATGGTAACAGGCACTTGATAGAGCACCGCTGGAATGGGGCACTCTCAATGGCAAAATAATTTCCTGCTGATCATTTCCTACTAGTCAGAATTGCTTTTTAAATTAAGGGCATCCTTTTTGAATTCTGCAAGAGATCAGCACTGATGGAACCCAGATCTCACACCAGCATCCAGTCTAGCAGTTCACTTTGCAATCACAGAAACAATTAAAATATTAAAGGCAGTTTTGAACATTCAGAAATATAAGTAATGGCTAGAGATTTATGGAAACATCCCTACCACATGTTAAAATGCCACCATTCCAAATGGAAATGGATTTGTCTTCCTGTTTTCCTCCCCTTCCCACTTGGACTTTGGGTTGGCTGGTTTAAATTAGGAACTCACCAATCAATTGTTCCAGATGTGTAGTTTTGATTGGAACAACTCCGGTTTAATTCTTTACTGATAGTTGTCATACCATCCACGCAAAGTCCATTTCCATCAGCAAATGTACATGGGAACACAGTCATAAAAACATATGGGAGGGAAGGGATATTAATAACATCATTAAGTGGCCTATGAAATGCATGCAATAGTTTGAAACCCAAGGCAATGGATACAGACATTTTTAAAAGTAAAGTAACTTTTAGAAAGTGTTGCTCTATGTGTTCCATATCTACAGATACGGAAGGACTGTGAAGAATTCCAGGTTACATTTTTTGAAGATTTCTTTTCAAATTTAAAAAGAAGACAACAGAAACGATACTTTGTAAAACTGAATTAAGTACAAAATATATACTGAAGATCAAGAGATCCTAGAAATCCTATCCCATGGATAGGCTGTGATAGAAAGAGCACAGTAGCAACAAGAAAGACTGCAGCAAACTATACTTGGTAACCTCTTTTGAGGATGTGAGGAGGGCTGGCGATTATGCAGCAGTATTTCAAGTACAAAACTGGTGATACCTAAGTAAAAAAATTGGCCACTGTACAAGATAACATGTGATGTTATCTTGCCTTTAATTGCTGGCACCAATCTTCTTTTCAAATGGTCACGTAAGCATGTGGGAATATATCATCTGTAAATGATGAAAAATATCCTTGCTCATCCTTGGCAAGCGAGGTCAGCAGAAAATAAAGGGATCTGCAGCCCACAGATTAGCAACAACTGTATTTTTATAAGCTATGAGTGGGACAGTGCTAAACTGTACCCATTAATAAGGATGCTTTATGTCTTAAGCTCCTTCCTGTATACCCGCTGTGCCTGACGAAGTAAATGAAAGATACCAACTTGTGCAGGCATTTCTGAAAAACAGGAAATACATCTGATGAAGAGAATTCCTCCCAGATTTGCCACTTTAAAACAAACCAGGCAAAAACGTTTTCTGTGGCCACACTCTCAGCACACTGAGTAGTTTCTTTCATTGGGCTGTCACACAGTATATAGAAATTACTTTTCTTTCATATCACCACATCTTCAAGAACGCTTTCAAGCAGGAGTTTTAGAACAGAGCCCTCAGGATCTCCATGGCATTAATCAGGTGCCATTTGTTTGTCTGGCACGGCTTCTAAGACTTAGTGAGCAGGCAGAAAGACTTACCTGAATCTTCTCAGCCAGACAAATGTTATTCAGAGACTGAACACTTCAACTACTCCCTTAGATGTACCACAGCACCATGTTAGGGAATAACATATATAGAAAATATAAATACACTTTCTGGTGAATTGTGAAACACTTGGATTGAAGGAACAAACATGCCAGAAAAGGTGTGAGGCATTCAGCAGTCTGCAGATGTATATGAATATGCATCTTTGCATATAAATACAAAAGTATATGTGGCAGAAATCCTGATATTCTAACCTGTCCTGCACACCCAGACATAATCATGCACTCTGTGTTCATTTGGGCTCACTGGAGGTCTCATAACAAAAGAATTGTAACATGCCAGAAACCCTGACTAGATGTAAAATGTTAAGTCCCTGAGTTACGGTACTAATATGCCTAAATTTCTAAGGATGGATTTTCTCCATGAGTTTTTGCAAAAAATTTTCTGTTTGTTTCCTCTTATCAAAGAGACATTCTAAGGTATATGGAGAAGCAAAAATACTTTTTTACAGGTCTTGTTTTTCAGGGATATTTTTTCATGGCCCTTTTTCCAAATTTTATAATTTCTCACAATAAATTTGGACCAAGAAAAAAAACCTCAAATGCATCTCCTGTACTTCCCATTCACATATCCTTCTCTCATGCACTGCTTAGTAAAGTAAATATTCTTCACCTTTCTTTGCTTTGGATTTCATTCTTGTAGAGTATTTCTCCTGTGCGCTAGCTTTTTTTAGTATTACATGTACTAGATTTAACTGATTTTCAAATATTAAAATTAGAAATAAAACTCTGTTCTTTGCCTAGCATTGTATGAAGATTGCTGGTTCTATCATCCCACGCTTATTTTTTTCATATGTGCTTTGTTTCTTTCAGTATTTAAGGACTAAAGAATCAAATCAAGTGAAAGCAAGTAAGTTAATAAAATGGGATGCTTATTAGCATTAAAAATTGAGGAGATTCAATATATCCAGGATACAAATACAAAAGAAGTACAGGATTAAATAAGTTATAATTTATTCTACATTTGGTGATTGATTGTGTAACACATTAAAAAAAAAAAAACAGTCATACAGAATACCATACTGACAATTCTGGGTGGGCAAAATCATGGATTATATCCATAAATCATTGTGAGTATAGAATGCACTTTTGGTCTCAGTCTTCTGAAGTGTTTAGATAAAGCAGAAGGCTAGAAAATTGTCATCAATATCATCTGCATGAAAGCTCAATTTCATGTATTTGTCTGTCCATTACTGGAATCTGGAGTTTTAAGTAAAATTATTTAAGCAAAATCCTAAAATGTTGCATAAACTGGGAATCAGACATTTGCAATTTTACATAGAAATGTTATATAATAATACATCCAAAATATATGTTAGCCCAATTATATCTGATGCACAGTATCTAAGGAGAGAGCCTAAATTATTTTAGTGATAAAGAGAAAAAATAATATTGTTATTTTAGTTCTTATTTCCATTCATAATGTAAGACCAGCTTTATAATTCTTTCAAAATGTCTGTGAGACATAAAACCAAATCCTTGTTGAAAGAATACTGAACATGTATTCATTAATTTATTTCTTATAACTTAAACAATGCTTAGAGAGCAGAAATGAGAAAAAAACCCCACACATTACCATCCAAGTCCTTGTGTAGGATCATCCAGGAGCACACGAACAATGTACAGCAAACAGCTTAACAGCTTGAGAGAGAAATTGAATAATCGTATTCTCAGACCTAGTTTGAAAAGAAAAGTAAACACTGAAATAAATTCAGGATTTTTACAGTTTCACCAACCCTCAAGGTAAAACTAAATGGAACTAGAATAGTGCTGTAGTAAAAAGCAAATGTCTATATAACTTGTCTGGGTTAAGACTCAGCCTGTTTTAATGTAAAGAACTATTCAGTCACTTGTTTGCAAGCTATTCCATGCTGTTCATCTTTACTAATGCCATTATTTGGATCTTTGGTAGTTTTACAAGTCCACTTTCTTGGAAGGGGAACCAGAAATACATAATGCTTTTTGAGATACAAGGTACAGCAACATGAAGAAGGCATGTTTTCAGTTCTAGGCAGGGGATATACGAAGGCAAGTATTTAAATATTAATATCTGAAAAAGTCTTCATGCACTAGCTTCACATGCAGAATATATTAACTCTATCCCAACTTTTAAAATATTAAACTGGAGTTATTTAATGCTGAAGTTGAATAATTCTGCATTCAAGAACTGGGACGTCTAAAAGTCATGCTGAATGCACAACGGAACTGAATCAACAACTTGTTCTACAGACCATGTGAATATTGAAATGTTCTAGCTGAAAGGATATACCACTAAGATTATCACAAAATATTACACTATTTCCCACAAACATAGCTCTAATGCACACAGATAGGATTCCTTCAAAGGGATCCACATGGACACTTACTTCGATGACATGGGCAATTTATTTCACTGCCAATTGGAGCCATTATCTACTGCTGAATTTTTATGTGAGTTTGCAGTCATTGGAGGATTAGAGTTTAAATTTTCAGTATTGCTATTAAATTCAGTAGACTTTTTTGCCAGTGTGAATTCTTGCATCTGACTCTTAGTTGTAAGCTTTCATTTACTAATTAAGTTAAAACTGACAGTTGATTAATGTTAAGAGACTGGAGGTCACTTTTAGCATTAATTTTTTTCAGTCTTGGGAACTGAGAGTCCAGTTCTGCATGGCTGAACCCTTCTGTCCAAAGCAGAATACTCTGACAGAGTCTTACTCAGATAAGACTTCCCTTGCCCCAAGTCACAGCAAGGACAGCATGCTTTATTGTTGTGTTGCAAATACTTCAGCAGGTCTGCTGAACTCAATATAATTACTTCTGTAGTTTAAGAACTACATAATGCATACCCAAGCTGTGTGCATACACTCCCTTCTAAGGACAGAATCACAATCATCTTATGGTAATATTACCTTTTTTTTTTTTTTACTTTACTCAGTCCTGAATTCAAAATCAGCACCTTACAGATAAAACTGATAAATCACTTTTTATATCTACTAGTCCCTTTCCCATTAAAACTCCATTTACTACAAACACAGAAAAGCAGAAAATGGATTCATAAATATTCTACTATGTAATTTTTGAAAGAAACCTCAGGGTTTATTACACAAATCTGCTTATTACTTTTAACTGTGAAGTTGCAGTTATCACATAAGACCTACATGGACTTTTACAGCATCTTGTTTCTGTGAACTAAGGGTTAAAATCCTGTGGTCCAAGAAACGTCCCGCAGTTGTTACTGGCAATTGGTTTGAGAACATTAACCTAGTGATTCTTGCTCCCCTATCAACATTAATTAGCCACAGACTATTTACTCCCCGTCAGGGAAGAGGGTGAAGCAGTAAGTGGATGGGAAGGGAAGGGAAGGGAAGGGAAGGGAAGGGAAGGGAAGGGAAGGGAAGGGGGGATCATCCTATTATTTGACTTCGACAGTGCTATGATCCTCATTTGCAGCTTTTTTGAACTGTTGCTGAAGAAAACATGACTTGTTTATTTGTCCTAACCCTTTTGTAGAAGTCTGCTGGAGTATGAATGGTTGCCGTAACAACCAGGCTATTACACCTTGAAAAGCAGATAATGTTAAAAAAAAAAAAAAACACCTAACCCTAAACAAACAAAAAAAGCCTACCAATTTTGTGTTGCCTAACTTTCTTAGGCCATTACAGAAGTCTGTTGTTTTTCTTCTGGTTTTTAGCTCTGTAAATGTTATTCTTGGTATGAAACACTCCTTTTCTGCCTTGATAATGGCCTGGTTTTTAATCATCCTTTGAAATCATATGTTGGTTTAAATGCAAAACTAAAATGGTTCTTTTCTGATTAAAAGCTGCAGCAGAGGACTGCTGCTCCAGCCCCTTAACTCTCAGATCTTAGTTCTGATAGATCTGGAACTCAGGCTCTGGATATCTCCATAAGAATGGCTGTTCCCCACAGAATATGAGGCAGGGTTTTCAAACCAGCCATGCTTTCATCGAAGGGTTCCAGTCAGCACCTGTAGAGTGCACTCCGTGGCTGGGGCTGTTTACAAAGCAAGACAAAATATAGGTTCTGTATCATAGGTGACTGAGTCATAATTAAAACATAAATATAGAAGAACAGGCTTCAAGTCTATCCTGGGTCACCTCTCCTTGCTCTGTGTACCTCAGCCTTTACACACATATATAGTCATCCTTGCTAAAGTTTGGAGAATTAATGCAGGACTAACAAAAGCATTTTTTTTTCCAGTAGAAATTTTCTGTAGCTTCTTAGCTGGGGATTAACCTGTGAGTTGGAAGCAATGCTTGTGTTCCACCATCATGGAGATCTAGGATTTCATGTGGGAAGGACAGGGACAAATACTACAGAAGGCATTTAAAACAGGTTTTTAATTATTATTCTGTTACAAAGGAAGCACTTCATATCTGTTTGCTTCCTGTCTATTTTTGTTCTATATTTCAGATGCTGTCAATGGATCAACATGGTCTGCTTGATTTAATTTCATTTTCTCCATTCAGAGCCAGATTGCTCAAGTAGCAGGGTCATTTGCACAGAATATCTCTATATTTTGAATATTAGTGGCGCCTGAAACTTGCATTGAGCTCCATCAATCACACACTGTTATGCAGTTATGGATTGTTTAATGGGAATGCAATTTCACTGTGCCTATGTAACGAACTTGTTACATACTCTTGTCTTCTTTAAAAGAAAAATTGATAACAACAGTTCAAAATCTGTTTGTTCTGTGAGCTACATATACCTTTATCAGCTCTTAATGTTTCATTCTCAGTTTAAACAAGTAGTTGCTATTTTTGCAAGCATTTTTATATATAGAGTGATACATTATATTTTACTGGTTCTGACTCTGACTTTCAGTTTTATTATAAACTCTTGATGCTTTCCTTGCGAGCATTTTTGGAGATGAATTGTCAGATTTAGAAAGTTGATCTAAACAGAGTGACAGATACCAGGTGAGGATTTTAGAGTCACCTTCCATTATTCCTTTCTCATAAGTCACTAATACATTGCTGGATTTTAGCAAAATCATCACAGTAGCAGCTGGCTTTAGGAGCTGGACCAAAATATACTGTTAAGAATTCAAATCCTAGTGATGGTTATCCTTTATTCCCTCTTCACTGAATTGAAACTTCACTTATTTTTTCCCTTTGAGACTTATTGTCGGCTGTGATAATGCAGTGTGTGGTCTTGGCAAGTACAAGCAAGTCACGCTTGTACTTGCCAATGTCATCTTTCTCTCTTTTTTTTTTTGGAGTGACACCTTTGTAAGATGTTTTTTTCATAAATTGTTTGAATTTGATTAGACATTTGCTCGAAGAAGATTGAGTGGAAACTAGATTGACATGAGACATAGATGAAAACATGTTTTATCAGTTTAAATCAGGATAATGATTAATAAAACAGTTGATATTCCAAGTTACTGGCCTGTATGTGATTGAGACCAGGATAGCATTCTGTAGAAAATTCTTATAAATTCTAGAGCTGACTGCTCTGGTTGGCAAAACCGTGTGATATTAGCGAAAACTGGTTGGTGAACAGGTTTGATTTAGTTGCACTGTCCAAAAATTTGCTGATCTTACTGACAATTATTTTCTCAATCACAGCAAGTATATCTTTAATATGTGAAGGATGGTTTTCAGTGCTCACACTTGAAGTTGACTAAAACCTATCTTTATTTATCGACTCCCTGACACCTCTGGGCAAGAGACTCCTCCAGTTTCAGGGAGGACTGAATGAGTACATTTGACTGAGTGGCAGGTTACTGTGTCAGCACCGGGGTTTTGCAGACTCTCTTCTGGAAGATTCTGGTTCTGAGTATTTGGACAAGAACCACGATCTGCATAAGTAGGAGTGTTTAAACCTACTAATTCTGACTACTTTGGCTTGGGGATTATTTTTTTTTTAATTCACTGCTCTGATGGCTATCCACATCATTTACCAGCAGAGGAAGTCCTCTGCTTCCTATACTAATTAGGCATCTGAATTAAGATGAATTTCCTATATGTGTCTAGGTAAGTGTAATAAATAATGTATTACCCATAGATCAACCTCCAGAAGCTTTGTTAAACTTTTCTAGCTAGAAACCAGCAACTAATTCCAAAGCCCAAACTGAAAATATCAGTTATTCACAGGCTGATACCTTCTTTTCTTTTTTCCTTCCTTTTAAGGGAATATTTTTCTTGCCACACTTGGAAAGTAGAAGAAGATTAGCCAATAAAAACATCAAGTTCTGTGATGTAAAACTAGTATTTATTTATTACTAGCTCTTACTCATAGAAGATTTTTTGGTATGTCCTGTTTTTAAAAGCTTGATCTACAAAAAAAATCCCAAAATTTTGTTTGTCTGGGTATTTTCAGATTGGGACATCAAAAAAGTTCTTTCTTTTCTCTTTTCTGTCCTTTTCCAGACACAAAACCATGAAACAATTTCAACTCTATTACAACATAGTTGTAATATGTTACAACATCTAATACAAAAATGTATTCTTTGTAGTCTAAAAGCTTTGTGGATAAAGCTTTGTAATTTTAGTTCTTTACATATGCAAAGCAAAGAGAGGTAACTTCAGTCCTGCTACACAGAAGAAAACTGAGGTCAGTTATTGCTCCTCTCACCTATGAACTCCACTGTTCTAATCAAGATTGAATAATATTCCATGTTTCCAACTCCTGGACCAGCTGCATGGATGTTTTAAAAAAGACTAATATCTTAGTTCCTCCACATTATTCTCTTCCATGATGGCCTATGAATTTAAGCACGTATGTCAATGAAGATATATTTACATTAAGACTATAAGCCAAAGACAAGGATTACTTTTTTTTTTTTTTTGGAGTACAGATCAAGTTTGAAATTTTAGGAATACTTAATAAAACAGAACACTTCAAAAAGCTATGTACTTCTGCAGCTTTTTTCTTTTGACAACTTAAGTGTCTTTTTGCTTTCCTAAACAAAAGGTCATGACTTGTCAATGAGCATTGCTGTCAGATCCATGCAAATTGATCACGACATGCAATAAAATAATGATTTTATTTAACAATTAGTGACATCACTAATTATTTGATCCTGCACAAAAAGAACATTATTTTCAAATTAAAGTATTTTAACTCAGAAGAAAATTCATAACTTTACTGTTGCCTTCAACTGAATGTGATTTTACTCAAAGTATCACAAATATGTTTAACAGAAATTAATCCAATTGCTTACTTGATCTTTGGTTTTTGATGAAGAAGAGCTTTAGTCTCTCTTTAAATGTATTTTCATTCATATAGAATTCAACTTGCACCCTGAAATAATAAAAAAGGAAGTATGAGGATTGGTTATGAAAGATAAATATTTCAATATCATTTGTTTCTCTAATCTTTATTCTTGATATAAAATTGGAGGGACACAGAGAGAGTGTTCAGCCAGAAGCTCATTTGGCTTTGAATGATTAATGTTAAAAGTTTAAAAAAACCCCAAACCAAATACACAAAAAACCCACCACCAACAAACAGAAAACCTTCTGTTTATCCCTTTTACATGCAGAATCATTTTCATATTACTTGGACAGTCTACACTGCAAAATAAGAAGCAGCTGTGCTTTTGGGATTTTCATGGTGCAACCATTCTCACAAAGGGAAGATTTCCTTGATGTCCAGGTTAAGCCTTCCATCTCAGTTTAACTCCTCTCTGGCAAAATTGACATTTTAATGATTCTACCTTTTTCTACCTTGTTCATACCTCGGTTAAGGTTTCATATCTCAGGCCACTTGTTTGTATTCACCTTTAATCAAATGAGCATGAACCAAACAAAACCACCCTCTCTGCACTTTGTTTTTTTGTCACCATGAAATACTGAGAGCTGAAAGCAAAATTATCTTGCAATCACACAATATTGTACAGAAAATAACTCCCTTCCTGATTATATTAAAGCAACAGTAGCACCTTTCCTCCATTCCCCTCAAATCTGCCTGGATGTATTTCATCCTTCTGTCCCTCAGATCAGTCTGAGTACAACTCCTGCAATAGTTATACAGACTAGAAGAGGAAACTGGTGCAGGGACTGGCAAGGGAAGAAGATGTGTATTAGTTATGTAGAAAAACTCAGGCTGTTCCAGAGTTGTGGAAGGTGAGAGCAGCACTAGTCTCATCCTCACTGGAGTGCCTGCTCTACCCAATTTACTGACTCTCCCTCACCAACCCAGTTCTCTGCCAGCAACGAATCTCTACCCCAGCACAATATCTGTGCCTTCCTGGGAAGTCAGACCTCAGCTTGAGAACTGTTGAATTACTGCTAAAGAATAAAGTAACATCACAAAAGTGTTATTCCCTGTGTCTCACTTTCTCTGTGTATCATCACATTTGGCAGAATTGCATATACTTCTGTTCATAAGCGTGCTTGAACTTTATTTCAGCATTTCTTCTCAGCAGTCTTTTCTTTCATCAAACAACTGTATTTCAACTACATAGTTTTATATGTAGACATTTTTCTAGCAGAATCCTGACTTTAGTTTTTCCCTTCTAGCATGTGATGCCTTTTGCTCAAACAATTTTTGAACAATATATTATCTATAGTGTCTCAAATAGGTGTCTATACCATGTATTTCTGTATACTTATGGAATTGGAGGGTTATTTACTTATGGGCATAGAATGGCATCTCAGGTAACCTAACTGTTTCATGTTTGCTTATTACCAAAAGTTTAGGTGTATCACTTTGTAGGGCAGGTTCCGTGATTCACTCAGTTAATTTTAACTAGTCATTGCCTTTGGTGTGTTTCATTGTAGCGTTCCTTGTAGGATGGGTAATTACACTGCTTCCTATTCAGAGGAAGCACAAACATAACTTTAAGAATCTATATTTTCCAAGGTACTTATTATCATTAATGCAGTGACAGTTTTAGTGGGAAACATCTCCCATGATTTGGCAGCTGCCACATGCTAAGTGTATATACTTAATCTTCAAGGATATATTTCAGGAGGTAAACAAAGTGGCACAAGCTATTGAAGTAAGGAGTGTTATTGAAAGGATGCATGGTGGTATTTTTTTTTAACACATTCTGAACTAATCTCTTGAGAGTTTTCAGTAAGAAAATTTCAGTAATCACTTATCACAAAAAAGTAACCTGTTAACGGTAGGCCATGATTTAATGATAAAGAGGAAAGAGGATGTGGGAGCTAATCACCCTCCTATCACCAGCATTATGAATTGCTCTGATAGCCTTCTAACAGCTGTCTACTTGGCTTTTCTTAGAAACCTGTGCTCACAGCAGACTGGGATTCCACAGTGCAGCAGTTTCCATGGCAAAATGGATTACAAATGCTGCTAATGCCACTTCTGGGGCTCCTTCTACTTCCCCTGACTTTTTTAAACTTTAGTAAAAACTGTAGTGGCCTTTTGCATTTGCAGGAAATACATTATCATGCATCTGTAATCAATGTACTCTCATGATACTCTGGCTACCAGACAGAATATTTCATTTTGTTTCTTGAAGGTTGCTATTTATTAAGTAAAGTTAAGTGTGACTGGCTGAAGGAGCTCCTGGCAAGGACAGAAATCTCCAGACACTGCTCTTTCCCAAGACCCTGGTTTTTATTTCTAAGAACACTCATTCTACTTGAACACTTCTTGTAATCCTTTAATGGTTAATATTTTACCACTCTATATATTTACCACTATGAAGTGTAGCCCAGAAAAGGATGATTTTGGGAACCTAGAAAAAATAAATTCTGATCTTCCACGGAAATACTGAGAACATTTCATAGCAGTAGTAGTGAAGGACTTGAACAAGCTTTTTCTGGACTTAATTAGTACAAGTTATTAAAGATGTTTCACGTGAGGGAGTGAAATTCATTGTGACACACTTATATAAAACTTGATTACTCTGTTGCAGGGTATTTAGAATTTGATTCCAAGCAAATAGTTTTGATAAAATGGCCCACCACACAGATCAGGGTGATAGTACATGCACATGCAGACCATCTGGCTTACAGAATAGATTTGGGTTTATTCTGTATTTCAAGTGTAAGTAATTTGAAAGTGTAGTTTCAACAATTTGTGCTGCATGTTTATGTTTGTGTAAAAGACAGTCCACCAGAAGGAAATCAAGCTGAAGGATTAAAATGATGATAGTTACAGGGACAGAAATGTTTGATGAATGTAAGGATTTTGATTATGCAGTCAATCACTTCTGAATTTTTCTGTGCATGTAGTAAGCATTGAATATTCCATGAAAAGCTGCTTTTGGAAATTTAAAGAGCAGGTCTTATGCTTTACTCACTTCAGCTGTGTTCAAAATGCGCAAAAACCTGATGTACCTGTGGCAAAAACTACTGAAGTTCTAGGATTGTCCTGAAAACACAATCTGGTATCCTTAACTGTCTTTAAATTCAATACCATTGGTAGTGGTCTTCACTAGTTTAAACCCAAAGAACACTTTGTCACTGGAATCCTTCAAACTGTAAGAAGCATCTTGAAGTACCCCAAGTCCAAGTACACATTGCATTCTTGTAATTCAGTTAAGATACAATTTGAGTATTACATTTTAATGTAATACAAAGTATAGCAGAAAAAGCCTAATTCATGTCAAGCACACTAATGCAAAGCACTGTTGATGGCTGTATAACACTGGGACCAATCTGCCTGTTCTCTGGGTACTTAACTCATTTTCCCTGCATTTTTCCATAGCTATTTACAATGTTATTCTAACCCCACAGCCACACTTTACTGTAGCAACAATATTATCTTGCACCCTCAAATCTACAAATTGGCTTTATTTTGTGTTAAAAAACAGATTTGGCAGAAATAATCACTTCCCAAATAGAAGCATGAGCTGCATTTTTCACTACATGCATGCCAAGAGCTGTAAATGTTTATTCCAACTATTTATTGATGTTGGAATCAAGAAAAGGTGTTAAGTGTACAAACAGCACCAATCTGAAGAAAAATGCTTACCTTTATTTAAATTCATCTTTTTAGAAAGGGACATCTCATATTTTTCCTACAAAGAAAGCCTTGTAATACTTCAAAACAAAAAAA
>VZRN01005752.1:0-23626 GCA_013397935.1 Dasyornis broadbenti | reverse complement strand
AAAAAAGATTTTTAGTTGGGATTTGCCAATTCAATATATGTGAAATCCTGTTAGATTTCAGACCTGAAAGCTTATTACGAAGGATGCTTAAAAATGAAGCACCTGAAGCACTAAAGTGAACTGCTATTATCAGATCTTATTTTACTGCAATAAAAAAAGGAAATAGGCATTTTTTTTCTTATAGCTTTCATTAAGAGGATTAGTGTGTTTTAATAATGACTGCCATGTGTAACACTTCCACTTGAAGTTTTGCAAGTTCTGAAACACTCAGAACTCTGATTTGTTTTAAAAGCACATCCTTACTGAAGGTATTTGCCATGCACTGTGCAGATGAAATCTTTTGCAATATGGTCCTGCATTTTCCTGAAGATGATTCTAACAAGTGAAGAATCATTAAAGCTGACAGGTATAAGGTCATTTTCTGATGGGGATTTTTATCTGTTTATTAAGAACAAGCCAGTAAATATTTCCAAGATCTCTGCACACCTGTGTTTGTGTAATATTGTCTTGTAGATTCCTTATGATATCTCACATTATGAAAGTACATGGCAGAACACAGGTTCCATAGGTATTTTTACTGAGACGCTCCCTTTTATACCAGTAAATCTGAGTTAAACTATTTAGTGATGGTTTTCCAGACATACCTGTATTCACCTGATTATGTAATTGAATGTTAACATAACTAATAGATTTATGGATACCAGGTGCTATCAGTGTCCCTGTAAATAATTCTCTGCATTAATGAAGACAAAAATAGCATGAGCTGAGTTATTAAATAATAAGTTTTAAAATAAAGGATTAAGGACGCATAAATAACCTTACAGATTAGAACTGTATCTTGTGCTCAAATTCTTTTTAGTGTCTCCCTCTCGTAAGTGCTGCTTCAATTGAAATAAATCTAAGACAACATCACAAAACTGGCCAAATCAAATTTTTCAGGTTGCACAAAGTGAAAATTTGTACCTGCAACCACAAAAAAATATCTTCTATGTCAAGGCAAACTTTTCTTTAACTGTTCAAATGCCAAAATGCTAAAAAATTCAGCCCTTAATGAAAATTATCTTCCTTACAATTTAAATAGTATACGTGTGTCTATATTTTTTATGGCTATAAATATAAATGTATTTAAAAATCTGATTTTAGCCAGCTTCATGCTCCTTTTTGCAATCAGCTGGCCTCAGTTACATAAACCTGTCTTTGTGAAACTGATACAGGTCTATGACAGCCATAGAGAGAGGAAATTACATTACTTTTCAAACATTTCTATGGAAAATACCTTCACTTTTTCATTCCTTTGTGGGAAAGACTTTTAAGGGAAGACTAATAGCAAGAGATGAGACTCAGTGGCAGGTAGTGTGCATGCTTTTCAATCAATTAATAATACCTTTTTTTTTTTTTTTTAAATCCCCTAGTCACAGTCTTGCACATTCAAAAAGGAAATTATTATCTCATTCCTGCACTCATGAAAATCCGTCAAAAACCCACCATTCTAGTAATGGCGCAGTAAGAAAAAGAAAGAATTTGCAATCTGTATCAATTGTCCTTAGAAATTTTCTTTAAGGAGAAAATACTATAATGCTTTACTGTGGGAAAAAGAAATCTCTAAGTAGTTTCCTTCACACACTTGACTTTTTACTGCAAATACACTTTTCTGTTGTAAATCTATTACCTAAGGTGAGAAAGTTAATAAAATAAATGTGAATGATGCATTAAGAAATAGTGCACTTTGAAGCTAAAATTTGAAAGAAAACCACTGAAAGAAGATGCTTGATAAATTTAGTAAAACTTTTTTTAAAACCTTTTCTTTTTTTTTTCCCCATACAAGGTGAGGAAATGGATATCTTAAAATGTTTTTATTGCATGTAAAAATAGCTCTTTTTAACTTCTGGGCAAAAATATTCACATGTAGGATATATACAGCATAGAGCTGCTGCAATGAAAATCCATTATGCAAGGCTTTTTTGCTGGGTAAGTCTGCGTATCAAAGAACTCTGAGTAATGGGATATGCTCCATGAGTTTGATTCCAGGCACTGTTCAGTTTTATGGAGTTGTGCCAATTAACCAGACCTGTAGAGCAGGAAGGTTAATTTGTTCCTTTTCATTTTCTTTTATAATGGTGGCAACTACTTGTCAAAAAGAGACTTGAAACAAACTTGTCGAAGTTCAAGCATTCTGTGATAACACCTTTCTGTCAGCCTGGGTTTAACTCTATATTAGCGCTTTAGGATCAAAATACAAAGTAACCCATTGCAAGCTATTTTTAATGCACTATTCCTCTGTATCACAACTGTTGTATCACAACTGCTTGTCCCTATCACTTGCTGATGTTCTAAAACAAAGATCCTTCCCCTGCAACTACAGCAGTCTCCCTGTTCTCTCCATCATAGGTGAGGCACACACAGGGTCAGGCAGTTTGCCCAACTCTCTCACACAGACTGTACAAACGAATTAGAAATTACTGTTCTTAAAGTAACAACATGTCTCAAGGTGTTGATTTAAATTTTAACAGTGTTTTCTACTACAGTATTTTAATGCTGATCACTGCAAACCTTTTATTTGAAGCTATTTTTTGCTTACCAAGCTTCTGTATGTTGTAATATTGGCACTTAATTATTATCTTAGTAAGAGTCTTGTTCCCTTAATTATTTCTCCGAGTAGACACACCTGTCTACCCTGAAGACAGTCTGCAGGGTCGGGGTAGTTTTAGGAGTTTTGTAACCCTCCATCTATTTGCCTTCTTGCCCCCAGTCTCTCTCTTTGGTCCCTGAAACCTTTTCCATTACTTCGTCCATGCTCAGTTCACAATTTACAGCCCACAGTCCTCTCATTCCAACTCCTCCTTCTTCCTGTTCTTCCATTCAAATTTCAAAAATATTTCCAGTCCCTTTTTAAACGGTTTGTCTTCTCCAGTTCCTGGTAGACTTCACCCCTTCTGCCTCTAAGAACTACACAGTTTCACTGTTTCACTTGAAAACATTGAGGAAATGGCACACTGTCCCACCTGTGGGGTTTTTTCTTTGCTCTGATTCCCTATGTGGACCTTTGCTTTCAACACATCTCTCTTCTTTACACTCTCACCATCTGGAATTGTAACTCAGACTCCGGACTTTACTACTCTCTCAGTTATCATGTCATGACTTTGAGAAATCTATATTGTGAGATGTTTACCTTTCCTCTCCTCTTGAATTATTTCATCAACTTTCAGTCCACTTCCAGTATTGCACATTAGGATAGCCAATAAATATCAAGGCTTTAATAAATAAACTCTGCAGCCCTGCCTAAATGCCACATGGGCATCTCAGTTTTGGTGTTATGGCCCTTAAAAGACACTTCTTCCTCAAGCCCAACAGAAACTTAATGGTGATCACTTGTGAAAATACCCACTGCAGGTCCAAAATAGATGGATGGTAGTGATGGATTTGAGTCACTCCTACTCCAGCACCTAACATGTGATGTTATTTCTCTGTAGATTTTATTTTAATAAGTTTTGATTCAGTTTGCTCCCCGTGTAACACTTTTCTCTTACAAAGCAAGCAGTAAACACTATAAGGGACATTGTCATGGAGATTATCCAGATACAGATAGAAACAGGTGTTCAAATAAATAACAGCCTTAAACTGTTCTGGTAGATTTTATGTCTAAAGAACCAAATGAGTAACAATCTCAGAGACTCATTGCTTACTTTAGATATGGCAGTTTACAGGTCCACACACCTTTCTTACATATAAAAAAACACCTGTGAATGAAAGTGCCATCTTTGCTTGTTTTTTGGTTTGGTTGCTTTGGGGTTTTTTTGGTGTAGGTGTAATGGTCCAGAGTTTAAACCAGCAAAAAACACTGTGTGAACTTAGGAGTCACATTTAATGAGAGAAAGGATAAACCCATGTCTTGACTTTATGGAAATGCTGAGCAAACTCTTCTCAGTTTGGTCCCTTGCAAGTGACTTGAGTTAGCCTCTGATTACCACAGAAATTCAAATCACTGTTCACTTAAACTCTACTTCTCATCTGTAAGACAAATGTCTCTGACTGTTCTGTTACTCCTCTTCCATAAGTCATCTTTTATTTCTCATTTTTCAGGATTTCATCTTTTCATAAACAGCAAGTAGAACAAAGCTGAGAGCTGTCTATACATGGTATCCTCACAGATTAGATGGCTAATCTAATTTTTATTTTTACTTGAAAATTAAGAGATTTCGTTTTCTGAAAACATAGCAGAAGGGAGAAGCAAAAAAAGCAGATGGATAGAAAAATCAAAAAAGGAAGAAAAAAACTTTGTGGGTGAATCCCGATCTGTCATTTTTTAAGTATCACATGACCAAGTGTAAAATATAATTTTAAATTACTCGTTAATATATTACCTGAAACACAGAACCAGCTTCCTAGTATATTTGATTCAATGCATACTGAGATTAAAGGAAATATTCTATTCACTTAGAGCTGAGTAAAATAATCTAATAGTGAAAATATTCAAACTAGATATTTTGCTATTGCTTTAAGCATTTAATCAGTATTTTCCTCCCAAAATGAAGGTAATTTTCTATTTCAACTGTACAATGTATTTTACATAAAACTGGGAGTCAATGTGAGATTGAATAGAGCATATATATATATTGACTCTAATGTAATTCCACAGCTTTTCATTGTCACCATCCTGTTCTATTATTACTTCTGTTTGCTGGCTTTTCTTCTTTTGTTCTCTTTTACTGTATTATGCTAGTTATATTTGGCAGTCTTCAATTACAGGCAACAATTTATTCAGTGTTTCCTGAAACAAATGCACAGTATAATTATATCAAGTCAGAAAAACAAATTTCAAAGGCTTTTGGGTTCTGGGTTGGGTTTTTTTTTTTTTCAGACTCAAATATTGGGATTCAGTAAATTAATCTACATTTTTACCAATGACACAGTAAATTATAGGGGAGTATCAACCCAAAAGGAAACAGAACTTTATGAAAAATGTTCTTAAACTATAGCATTCAGTGTGAATTTACATGATTTTGTATGGGGTCTTACTGATTAACATTTCATAAGGAGAGAAATTTCAGAAATGCAGTGTTCTGGGTTCTAAGATAGAAATGTCAACATGTCATGTCAAAAAAACATATCCTTTTTTTTCCTCTGAAAAGTGTTTTGTTCAGTAAGGTAATTATATTTTATATTTACTGTTCTTTAAGTAGAAAATCAATTCCGTTTTTCCAAAGAAAATGCATTCATCAACCAAAGTATATTTTGTTTTCATTTGAATTTTGGTACTACTTGGGATTTTCGACGCAATTAAAACAGAATGTGCCTTCTATATTTCCTGTGATGCCTCAAAACCTGACTCACACAATTACCTCAAAACTACCCACTCTGCTATAGAAAAAACCTTGCAGGTAAAATTCATCTCCAATGAAAGCTGGGTACTCAGTCTACAAGCCACCCATGTCCATTCTGCAAAGGCAATCCAGGTATGAGCTACATTTTCAGAAAACAGCGGACTTACTGCCAAGCCACAGGAAAGTAAGTAGTGAAATTCTTGAGAGACAATAACCTTCAAATATTTAGACCTTACTTAACCAGAATGAAGTTTTAGTCTCCAGTGATCTCATCTGTAGTCCGTATGTGTGTCTCTACACCTGTGATACACACATCTTTGATTCCCTGATTATTTGACCTCTTGGCTATTTCCTTCAGCTCAGATGTGAAGGAAGAAAAGTGCTCAATTTCACTCCCTGTTACTGCCTTTGCCACTTACTCCTTTCCTCCCATCCCTAATCCTCACAACTTCCTCTTGCCACCCCCCAGCTGTCACCACAGTTTGCTTTGTCACCTCCTCATCCCCTCCGGAGAAGGCTATGATGAGTGTGGAATAAGTGCCAAAGCTGCTCTCCAGGGCCCTCTGAAGCAGATTCACTCAGAGCAGCTCATACAGCACAAACAAGGCTGGCTGAGTTCTGGGCTATGTGGAAGGTAAATCCTTGCACAAATCGATGTAGCAATGTAAACATGTTTATTTATATAGGACTGACAAGTAAGATCATTGTACTTCCACAGAAATTGCCTGAAAACTGTGCTTGGCAGGTGCCTTGTAGTGCAACAGCGTGTAAATAAAAGTCTGACAGTCCAAATTACTATTGTAGTAGTCATCCACAAAGGCTAAATGATAGCACTTATTTCTCTAGTTGTGTCTTTAAAAAAACCCCCACAACTAGAAAAAAGATAAACAAACAAAAATATAAAAACATTAAAAACTAGTGTTACAAAGGAGTCATAAAGAGCAGCCACCACAGAAAAAAGCTTAAGCACAGGCTGAAGGAAGCAGTAGCAAAGCCTTATGATGTAGCAAATAAAAGCAGTTGCCCAGGATTTCAGTGTCTGTAGTAACAAGTATACAGTGTCATCGGGCTCAGGCTGATGGAACAGAGGGGGACAAAGCTCCCTTTCTCTTGCAGCCTGCAGAGCAGCAAAGAGCAGTCCCAAGAGGAAGAGAAGACCAAGCCTTGGACTTTGGTTTGAGCTCGCTATTAGAGAGCTGCTGCCAGAGCCTGGCACTGCAGAGCAGTTCAGGACATGAGGTGTATGACTGATAAACTTGCAGGCAAGTGCGTACACAACTTGGAAAATATGTGTGTGTGCTCAGCATGAAGTCTTTTATAAGTGTAGATTTAGGATCTCTGCAGAAACAGCAAAATCATTACACAATAGTCGGCTGCATGCCTTCACTTAATCATCTGTTTGGTATTTATCAGGTTTTTGGGACAGTCATATTGGCAGGTTTTAGTTTACAGATGCAGTAGCTGTTTGATTTATGTTTGGAACTAGACAGTTGTTTATTTATGAACATGTAGTTCACTACTCTCAACAATGCAGTTGCTTGCCAACTATCATTAAATCTATCAGTACTGATCAACTAACACTTGATTTGCTTATTACCAGATAAACCACCAGTACAGATTTGTGTGCAAACCAGATACAAACACAAAATCACCTAAATCAGGTTGTGCTGACTGTTGGCAGACAGCAGTAGGCACACCGTCAAGCTAGGATGTTTTATGACCAATGGATGAAGCTGCCATCTGTAAGAGTCAGGGAGAGTGTCTCTGCTCACACCCTTACAAACAGGTGAGTTCTGGATTAGTCTGACTAGGACTTTGCTCTAACTAGAGAGTATTTATATTCTTTCTTTTGGAGATTTTCAATCGGATCAGTTTGTTGATCAGACTTTTCTTCATCATTGTGATTATTTCACCAAATGCAAAGGTACAGCAGGAGGAAGCACTCTAGGACACTGAAAAAGGCAGGCCCTTAGAGCACTTGGAGTGTTGGACTGACTTACAGTGATTACAGTCTCCTTGTATTGTTGTAAAAGACAGCCGAAACTTGCTGCCACAATAGACCCATTCTTCAGATGTCCAAGTAAACAAAATAATGGGAAGAAAGGGTGGGTGGGGATCCAACAACCAAAAGCTCTGCTCTAGGACTGTAGTGTGATGTTCATGGAACTGCATCATACATGTGATCACAGAGGTAGTTTATGCAGAACATATCACCTTGTTACTTGACCATGCTAATAATCATCCAGTCAAAGCCCTTTTGTCAAACTGAAGTTGCTCCTAAGATGCTACAGATGTTTCTCTGCAACTCTTCCTTAATGACACTGCCTGTAAATGTTAACTGTATGTGCATGTATACTGTAAACGTATACCAAAGTTCCAGAGCACATTTTAGCACTTCAGAATTCAGCATCAGGACCACTTTGGGATTACTGGGAAAATGCTGGTGATTTGTTTCATTAATAACTATATCGATGTCAAGAACAAAATTAAGATTATAAGGAAATGTGTGGAACTGACACGAGTGTTGATGAAGGGAAATGTTTGAAAAGGGGATATGCCAGAATGAGGCTATATTAAAACACGCCACAGAATATTACTTGCTCTGCTCTTATATTATTTCCTCTTATCACTTACCACTGTCTGCTAAATAAATGACCAAACTGACCAGTTCAATCTGCTAAGTAACAGACCAAGTCTGCCTTTGTGCAGACACTCTTCAATTTTAAAGGAAACCTAATTGAGCCAAGACAAATATGGCTGGCAAAAAAAAAAAGGAACATTGTGGCTTTCAGCCTTTCAACAATGGCAGTCAGAAAACTTAGAATCTTAAATTTCAGCTGTATAAATTTACACCATCAACTGAAACAGCATTATACACTGCTAGCTTACTAAAATAAAGCATGCTATAATTCCCTATTTCAATTTGTAGTGTTTATAAAATCAACATTGATCCTTTTACAGGCATAGACAGAAGTGCAAGTCAGATGTACAAGTAAGATTTCAGTACACAGTATCCCCAAAAGGAGGGCTTTTACGGGTCATATTTTTGTGCTATACTGATTCTGCAGAAGTTGCAGTTACCCAGAGTCAATAGCCAAATCCCCTGTCCCATCCTACTGCACAAACACATACCCACACATGAAGGCTATTGAGCCACTCTTCTGTCGAGACGAAGGCTGTGTTCCATTTATTACTGTAATATTGTCTATTTTCCCTACATTCATTCTTCCACTTTCATGTTTGCTGCCATCAAATGTCTCTAAAAAATCAAGCCAACCTCAAAACTCTCTAACAGTGTCTCTCAAGTATCATGTATCTTCCAGATTAAGGTAGTTCAGTACCCTGAATGCTTCACTGTTCAATTCACATTTGATCTATACATCCTGGTCCTGTGTTCTATCTACTTGCTGCATATTGCTGGGCTTCTGCCCCGCTCTTCTGGAGAAGGGAATCTTATGCCACTCTGTTTCCCTACAGTGACTAGGCTTCAATGCCAGACACTGAGTTGACATATTTTGTAACCACGGTATTATAGATAAGAGTAAAGTCAAAAATAGCAGGTAAACAAAATCATGGCAAAAGGCAAACCAAAATATTCTTATAATGTACACCAAGAATGACAAAAATATAAGTACTAGTCAGCATGTCAACAAGAGATGAAAAAAGAATAAATGGCACCCATGCCAAGATCTACAAGTTGGATTTAGCCTGGGAACAAACTAAGAATGAAGCAAATGACAGATATAAATAGACTATGAGCTGTAGCACTCTGCTCCATTATGAGATAATTGGAAGAGATAGATAAGGGGGAAGTCTAAAGTGAACATCATGTACTAAAATTTTTATAAGGCATTTCAAAAGGTTCTCTGGAGATTGATACTGAAGGTAAAAGATCACATGCTCATATAAAGGAAAAGAAGTAAACAACCCAAAAAAGTAAAATAAACATGTTATGATATAACATGAAGTGAGTGTCTACCCTCAGAGAAGATTTTTTTTTTTAAAGAAAGTACAGTAAAAATACTGTAGAAACTGTAGAAACATGCCATTTCTTCACATTTTTAATATAATAAATCAGCTTGAAAGTCAAAGAGGAAAAGAATCTACTGACTACGAAGGTAACAACTTGAAAAAAATATAGTTCAAAACGCTTTTTCATAAAGGAATGTACAGATAGAACAGAGAGACTTCTAATAGAATGAAAGAGGTAACTTGTTATTGACATAACAAAGCAGAGGCTGGCTGCACCTATAAAGCAGAAATGGACTAAGCAAGGCAAAATTAATCTTTATTTGCCTCGAAACCAGACAATAAGAAAACTAAACCAACAGCAATGAAAAAATATTTTTCAAATTCTGTACATCTATTTAGATGCAACTCAAAGGAATTATAAATCCATGTACTTAACTCTCTTTCTATGGTGTGGATATATTAATTGTTTAGATAAAAATGTGTTCATCAATATTTATTAACCAGACTCTGACTTCCGAAAATCTGGTCCTAGAGAAGATGAAAAGACCTAAATACATTTGTCTCATATGTAGACATATCTCCCACTCCATTAAATGACATTTTTGCTGTTTGTTTCACTACAGCCTAAGAATTCATATCTCATAAGGCAGGAGCAGAGGTAAGAACTTCAAGTTGTGCTCACTTTTCAATCTTCACCCCTTTGTTACAAGCAAATTAGTCTACTTCAGTAACTTTGCAAGCTCAGGTTTCCTAATATTCTACTGCATTCACCCTTTTCTAGGATTTTATCTTGTAATGCAAAGGGAGGAGTATATATTTTTGTAAGGAAAAGGAAAAGAAGTATGAATGATTTCCAGGATTGTGTGACTTGGAAAGTCAAGGAGTTCCAAGTCCTTTTTTAATTTTTTCCCTTTTTTTAAGTGCATGTCTTCCCTTCCTGGTACCTCTGTGGCTAAACTAAGGGCCTGAAATTGCGGTCACAGTTGGAAGTGTGAGAAATTACCTGAAAGACAGTGCAAAGCTTAGGACTTGTAGTTTACCAACTTCATTGAAAGAGCAGAAACACAATGGGTATGTTGCTTCCTACATTTTAAACATGCTAATCCATCTAATCCACTCATTTTATCATAGGTAAAAAGAGAAAACATGCCTTTCTCTTGTAGTTCTTTGATTCAAATCTCTGCTGTAGCCTGGGCTTTTTGCATTCTGTGGTCACTTGCTTATTTCAGCACTCTAAAAGGTTTCCACAAAAACTACAAATAGATAGAAGTTATAAAATCATGCTTTCATACCTTGGAGTGCTGTGAAATGTACATCATAATCACTAAAATGTGAATGAAACAGTTGCAGTTAAAATGACGGAGTGTAAAATGCCTTGTCTTCAAAATGGTCCAGATTCTTATCACTAATGAAGCCGTGCAATAATGACTGACTTGGGGGAATTTGATGAGAAAGCTGTAGCCAATTCAGTCTAGACTCAGAGATTAAACAAATTAGTCTACCTGGAGTTTTTGGTTTTGTTTTTCTCAGAACCCTTTTTTTTTTTTCTCCCCAATTCTACACAGTTGAAAAGGAAATTAGTATAATTTATCAATAGAATAACTTTATTCCAGTTGGCTGTGTTGAACTATTTCTCCTCTGGAAATGGAAAAGTATATCTCAGATATATTCAAATATACTGTTAAATAGCATTCCTACTGTATTTATGGAGTCTATTTATGCCAGTATTTCAGCATTTATCCAGCAATCCCACTTATGCTGCCATATAATGGGTGAGATGATCAAATACCAATGAGAAATTTTCTATACCACTCTGGCTTCTCTCTATCATGTCTTTAAAAATCACCAAATTTTCAATGAAGCTTCTGAATTAACTTTAAGCACATATCACTGTATGTTTTTATTCTGAATATCAACTTGACATGTAATTTTATTTTTTATGCTTATCTTTGTAACATCTTATCAAAATCTCAGCCAGACTTCAGAGTAAGATTTAGATCTTCTGTCTATGGTTAGAAAGCTATGTAGCAATTTATGAGAGCCTTCCTTGCAAGGTTAACGAGAGTAACACTTCCTCTTAGCTACCTAAATGCCACCTGCTTTAATGCTAGCATATCTCTGATGATAAATTACACCAAAAAAAGATTATTTCATTTTATTATTTGGCATTGTAAACTTCAGCCTGGGGTACTTTCCAAATTAAAATAAGCGAAATTAAAAGAAATACTGGACATGCTTTGGTTCTTAATATAATTAGTCTCCCAGACTCCTGATGCTCCAAATTAACCAGTTTACATTCTCTTAGAAAAGGGCAAGAAAGAGTAATGGAAATGGGACCTGGTGCTAAGGTTTACAAGAAAGCCAAGTCCTACAATGTGCCATTAACATTTTTGCATCTGCTTGCTCTTTAGCAATGGACTTGTGGAGAAGTTGTATTTACAGAAGCACCCAAAGCATCTCCATCCTTAAAATTCTGAATAACAACAAATTAGCATATTCTTTTCAATATTTTGACAGATACACATCTTATCTGTGAACCTCTCAATCTTCTATAATATTTTTAGGTTGTCAAACACTGGTCGCTAAGCTGTCACCTGAAATATTCTATTTAGGAACTGACAGTATGCATTGCCATTTAGAAATGTATAAAATAGGGGTACACTGACAGAATGCTCCATGAACCTCAATACAGGGTAGCACAGAATGGGGCCTGATAATTAGTAGTACATACATCTCAACTCTGTAGGGGCTGAAAATGTAGTCATGCATTTATCATGACTCATTTATCAAACTCAGACTTAGAATAATAAACTATTATTTCACATTTGATAATGAAAAAATCAGCATATGAATTTACAGGACTTTTGTTTTCAGGTTGTGTTTCTATTTTACCTATTATGCCTATATTTATTCTAGTGATAAGAACAATCGAAGCTAGCTTTGAGTTTTCCATATATTGGAAAATCTCTGCAGTTATATCTGCTGCCTTAATAAGTTACACTGGATCAAGGTGCAATAAATAAATTGCCTGGTACTTCAATGGAGAAAACCCTCTTCTACTCAGAATAAGACCCATAAATATTCCTGTTGAAATGAACAGGCCTCCTCTTTAGAAGAAGGTGATATTCAATGTGAAAAGATGAAAATCTCTCTGAAAATTACTTAAAAAGAAGTTTAGATGTGTCCCAATCCTCCATAACTGTCAGGATGCTTTTGGGCTAACTTTATCCATGTAGCTTTAGTGGGTTTACAGCATTTAAATGACACATGGGGAAGACAACTCTGGCCAAAACAATAATGTACAGTAGTGATGGAAAATTTGTACAAATGCACTTTAGGTGGCCTGACAATCTCACAGATAAAACACTGGTGTTTGGCTTCCACAATATCATTTCAACTATAAATCTGTTGGACGTGAAGGAGCGATTAGGAGGAGTGATTAAGAGGAGAGCATGGCAAATAGGGAACAGAGATGGTATTTGGGGTTTTTGTTTATCTATAAGGAAAACCACCTAAAACAATACATAATGAAGCTTAATTTCTATAGTTCTTTCTTAATTCTAGTTATAGTCAGCAGTATTGCCAAAGGAGAAATATCACTAGTTAATAATAGCACTGTTAAAGGTAATGATACCGTATTTACTATTTTTAGAGGTTTTAGTAACTAAAAGTTCTACACCATTATCTTTTGGATTGTCACAAAACACACAGGAGCATGGAATAACATTACATCGGATCACTTAAACTTAATTTTTCATGTGTGTTCATTTCTTCTCCAAGCTGCATTTTTCCTTCTAGAGATAGGAGTAATACTGAATTAGGCAGAACGCAAGACTATGATATCAAAAGCAATATATAAAGTTAATTTAAAAGCTTTAAGTCTGTACTCCACTCAATTCCCTGCCTGTCTATAGTTTTACTTAGATTAGCAATATTTGTTTATTACAGGGCAAGAAATTATAGGAATCATGCCTGATCTGGAAGGAAAAAAGTCATAAAAAGTCAAATGAAATTTGTCAGGAACTTCCCACAGATACCTTAACAAGCCTAGAAAGAACTTTTCTGAGATTCCATTTATAGCTGAAGTGTTAAAAAGTGAAAAAGAAAAAAAAATTATACTGCATATGCTTTTTACACATGCCCAGGAGCAGGGTAATTTTATAAAAAGGAGTATCTTTTTAAAGTTACATGTTGAGACAGTCCACATATGCAATCTGGAAACACTTAGACAACGCCCCAAAATATGCCATTAGAATGCCAACAACTCTGAGAAGTAATACAGAGCTGAATATCAGATTATAGCAATTTTCCTGAAATTATGGGAGCTGTGTACACTTTCAGTCTCCCACGACCACACATTTAACAGCTACACAAAAGGCGAGTATTTAACAGATAAATACAAAGAGAAGGAGCATTCAGGCAGAGACTCAGGAAAAGACAAAAACCAAAAGCCCGATACTTGACAGGAGGTGTCTGTCCTGACGCTTCCCACAGAGGAAAGGTTGTGGAGACTCCATTTCCTCTCCCCAGTCAAGAGGAGAAAAGTGCTGATGACATTTCCTGCTGATGACTCCTTCCAAAAGAATTGCACCTTGATACATATCTGTCTTCATTCTCTAGTATTTAAAGCTGCTTTGGCTCCCATGTTGACATCCAGATGGAGGATAAAATATGTAAGATTTCTGAAGTAATACTTGCAGCTTAACATACATACACAGTGCAATATATCTAACAGTGGATTGGAATTGAATCCTTCCTTTCAAATGCAGCCTGATGCACAGATATGATTATTGTTTTACATGGAAAAAAATTTAAAAATTTTAATATAAATTATAAATGTCTCATTAAGGAGTGGCAATGATTCAAGAACTCTGAACGCATAATTGAACAAGTGCTTTAAAAGTCATTATTATCTCTAAAATGTCACCTGTCTGATACTGTTCTCTCCACAGCTAACAGGGTACATATAATTACTGACTTCATATAAATCTCAGTCTCCTTACTCAGTGAGCTATTACACTTCCTGATTAATCATAAGGCATGGTTTTAATTATCTCTTCATTAGTTTAAGAAAAATTTAAAATATCAAGTTTCACAATATTTTAAAAATTTAATTCTGTCATCTTTATTCATATTAAATAACACTTAGTACTCTCTGAAGAAAAATGTTGTTCATCAGTTTTATGGCTGGCAGAATAGTTTGCTCAGTATTTAATTTTTTAGAATAATATCGTCAAGTTTTCAGTATGTGCCTTGTCTGTGTTTAGAAAATCATTTAGCAAGTGCTTTCAGCATACTGGACAAGTCAATGTAAACATTTTTTTCCCCTTAAATGTAACTTCCAAAATGAAGGCAGAAATTTCAGATTTTCCTGGGTTTTTTTGAGTCAAGTTATTTAAGATCTCTTTAGCTAATTGCATTGGTGAGGTGGGTTAGGACAGGTGTTGTTCTGTCATCTTGTTTTCAAGTCTGATATAGATTTTAATGCTGATCAGATTTAGGTGGAATATATTGATATGATAAGGAGAGGTCTGTGTTCATGGACTGAACTGGCTGCACTGATGCCAGGAGATCAGATAGCCAATTCTGTCTAGGCTGATACAAGAAAGAACAGGAGTATTCCCAGTATTCCCACCTCTCTCCATATGGCCATTTTTGTCACTGTAAGGTGGCTCTGCCATCTTAGAAAGGAAAGAAATTTCTAAATGCTCAGTTCAGCTTAGTCTGAAGTCCAGTAGCAGCAGGTTGCTACACGGCTCTGTCCTCGCTCATCTGCCTTAGAAGACATTCACCTCATAATCTTAAAAATGGTGATCTTCTAACAGCTCATTCTTACCTGAAACTAGGACCAGAACCTGACAACAGTCTCAGACTAGCCCATGGTATATCCCAGCAGACTGCCTTTTAGAGGCTCCTGAAATTTTCCTCTCTCCTACATCCTCAGAGGTACTTCCTTCATAATCTGAAACATTCCTAGGAGCCAGCCTTGTTCTTCCTACACGCAACGCTCTGCCAACACCACACTGAAATCCCAACGTTCTGAATCACCAGTTGAGCTGGTCACAAACAGTGACTGCTACAATTAATTGTCTTAAATGGATTCATAATGACAGTATGAATTGAACTCACTTTGTTGTTTTTTTCTGAACTCAGACTGTGATCTGTGAACTGCCAAAAAATAGGAAAAATCAAAGCAAAAATTAATCAAGACTTTAAAATTAATTCAGTGCACTTTGAATGTTGTTTGTATCATTTTAACTAATTAATAATTTTTACGCAATTTGGGATCAGTGCCAGTACAAAAATAAATTATCATGTGGGTCACTGTTTGAATGCAGTTTGTAAATGAAGTCCTCAGTGTCAACACGACACATGATGATATCTGGAACTGCTCTTGTGAGAAAGGCTTCACTGTTATGATACTTTTAGGTGGGTGAAAAAACTACTTAGATTTTGAGAGCCTTTAAAAAACCTTGTTGACTAATCAACATCTGCACATTACAGAGTAGTTTGCTCCACTTTTTGTGTTTGTATTATGTTCTTTGAATTACTACTGAGAGAGCAAAACAGTAATTAAAACCGGACATTATCTACAAAAATGGCTTTTCAAAAGATATTTGTTGAACTGATTAAAGCCCTTTGAAAAATGATCAAATTCTAGATTACTGTACACAGTGAAAACAGAGCTTGCTCACTTCTCAAAAGGGTACATTCAGCTAAATATAGAGCTTAGCCTTTAGTCCCACTGTTAGAGCTGTCTCTGCTCCATGGTGAGAACTACAGGGCAGCAGTGATAAGTGACCAGTGCCCACAGCTTCTTTTGAATTTGTTGTGAAGATGAGAAACTAAATCCCATTCAGTTTCAGGGTCAGGGAAAGTTGTGCATTAACAGATGTTATTCATAAGCAACAAACATAACCACAGTTTTCCATTCTCAGTGCAGCTTGTTGAGATTTTTCCCACTGGCATTTGGTTCAGATTAGATTTGGTAACTGGTTTTGTGTGTATTGCAGTTTTCTTGAGCCACAAGAGCAAGAGAAAACAAAGTGAGAAAAAAATAAAACCTCAAAAACATTTTTGGTTATTTGGAACAATAAATGAGGGAGGCTATTTTATGATGTTTAGTCCTTATTAAATATTTTAACAATCACTATACTGTGAAGGAGCTCTGTAACTTTAAGGTATAAATACAGTAAATGCCATTAACTTTAACATCATAAAAAGCTAAAGGGCAAAACTCGTTTCTTAATAAAATGGCAAGGGGTTTGACTCAGGGTACAGAACATAGGAGGGAGGGCCAGACTTCCCTGGCAGAGCTAACCCATAGCGAGGACTGTTGCTCAAACTGTGTCATTGTCCCTGCCAGGCTTACGATCCTAGTGCTGGCTGGTGGAGATGCAGTTATTCATGGCTAAATCTAGCAGATTTGTCACACCAGGCACAGGGGTAGGCAGAGTTTTCTCTTTTTTGCTAACTCAGTAGATAATTTGCACTGGTCTTAACCTAACGCCTTCCTTCCACACCTTGGTACATGGCAAGGCAGGCACAGAGATGACAAACTCAGTGACCTGCTTTCCACCACGAAAGTACAGCACTTCCCCACAGATATCTCCATAAATGGAGGCAGGATTTGTCCCTCAAAATACTTCTGAGTAAATAATAATATCACTGTTTTTATCTGTGAGTATAAACACTGGGTTTTGTTTTCTAATGACTGTTTCTGTTTTATTGCTTCTCCCACCAGGAAGTTGACTGCTAACATAATCAGCAGATGATTGCACGGGGGAGGCTGAAATCTTTAACAGATGTTTTAAGGCATTCTGCACCAAATCTTCCATGCTGCAGAACGTTTACAGCTCTTGAATGGCATTCTCTCCAATGACACAGATTATGGGACCATGGAGTAGAGGCCTCCAGGAAGGACTGAACTTGCTCATGTACTTGAAAAAAAGGTGAAAAATCCATATTCAAAGTGTTTAGTGGATTAGTAAAAGCATTTGGGCTTGTAAGTGTCAGAATTCTAAGTGTCAGAATCCAGATAAGATAAAGGTCACCTTTATTTGTGGAATCTAGAAACTGAATGCATAGCACAGAAATGGTTAGCAGATTTATTTTACAACTTTACTCTTTTTACCAAAGAAAGTGCAGGCCTTTCTGATGCTCCAAGTGATCTATTTCCTTATTACAGGACAAAGGGGAGACAATAGGAATCAATGTTACCATTTGTTATAGAAGAGTCATTCTGAAAGAAAGGCACAGTGCAGCACAGAGCTTACTATTATAAATTAGTCTTAATCACTGGATGTGCTAGAATAATAATCATAAAATTAAGAGGGAAAGAACTGCTTCAGCTCCCCATGGAGTATTATAGAGTATGCCAGATGTAAAGTAGTACGTGTCAAGATGCAGATGGAAAAATATGAGCTTTAGCAGTAAGTCTACAATTAAGTAATGATTGAAGTACCAAGTACATTTACAAACTGCGCATCATGTTGTCCCCGAGGAGGAAAACTGCTTGGTCTGTGAGAGTTTTCAAGATGAGACACTTAAACGGCTTGTGCAGTATAAAACTTCTGATGGGATGTGCTATTAAAGTCTTTTTTGGACACATCCAGTCATAACAGCACTGAAACACTATTCTTCTCTTTCCATGTCCTTCTGCAATTCCACTGTGTGTTAGTTTCAATGGAATACAGAAACACAGAAACAATACATTTTGGCCTCTGTTGTTGCAAGAAATATGGGAAAACAAATTACAATTAGAGGCTAATGGAATTGCCGTCTACAAAGCATTACTTCCTCTCCCTTACACACAAGTGTTTTATCTGTAATAGGGACCCAGTCTTAACATAAATGTATAAGGATGGTGAGTATGGAGATATATTAACAGTTTACTTATCTGGGACTGTACGTGTAAACCTGCCCCAAGAGTGCAAACTCAGGCCTCTTGGTGTGGCAAATGTAGCAGTTTTACAAATGTCAATATTCTTTATTCTTTTTTTTTTTTTAAGCAGTGAGAAAGGGCTTGGCCTGTACATGCAGCAAGTTTTTACAGGGTTTAGGGCAACTCAAACTTTCCAACTACTACTGTGCAGAGTCTCACTGCAGATACGAAAACGCTCTCTTAGATAATTGGACAGTTCAGATTTGAGCCATTTCCATCAAACATAAGTTTTTACAATAGAGTTTTGGCTTCTACATCTCTTTATGTGCTTTGAAAATTTAGTTATGAGGGCAAATCAAGATAAATTTGACAATATATGCTTAATAACATCTGTTAAATGAAAGAATTCCTGTAAGTTAACCTGTTTTCTAAAATGAGGAGGCCAAATTGACTAAAGTATTTCTTGAAGGAAAGAGGAGGATTATTTTGAAGAAACTGTAATAGAATTTTCTTTAGAGGAAATTCTAATAGAATTTTTATACAAGTTGAATCTAGACTCGGTTATTTTAAATCACTTGAAACAGAAACGTGTGGGTTTTTTATCCCCTTTTAGTTCAACAATCTCAGGTGATTTCCAAAAGGAAAGGCAAAGGGAGGAATTTACTCACCAGTTCACACCGTGACAAATGACTGTTAAAGTGCCTTCTGAGATTTACAGTGGAGAGCTGTTCCTTAAAAGTCACCAGTCAACGTGACAACCAGCAGGATACAATTGTCCAAGTGATGTGTGGAGGTGTTCTGTATTATGTGAATCTCCTTCCTTTCCAGATAGGTGGTAATGTGCATTTATGCAGAAAGCACACCAGAATGGAAGGCTGATTTTAATTTAATCCTATAAGTACTCAAGGTAAGAACAGTTCTTTCATGGAGGTAAAATTTAGCTCTACAGTTTTAAAATTAAAGTATATACTGTAGCAAAATGACTCAAATTTTAATCTCAATACAGAAGCAGGATTTGAAATGAATTTCCAGTACCAGTTAGTGTTCTTTATATATACATACAGAATAGAAAAAATGTTACAGAATTGGAAAATGTAAATTTTTGTTCCATGACTGAAATTGTAAAAATATCTTGCAACAGCATATAGAAAAGTTATGAAATCTGACACTCCGAAGGTGGGGGTTGGACTACCCACAAGTTATCAGCTCGTATTGTTTCCTCGGACACTCCAACTGCCAAACCATTCCCAGGCACTGCACAGTTCAAGCCATTTTTGGTTCCCTGGCTATGGCCAGAGCAGGCACAGGAACATTTGAGCAGTTAACCAGAATAAGCAGTCATGCTTCAATGGTGGGAAACATTCCTGCCTTGCTAGAATTCACTAAAACAAATGCAGTTTTTATATCTACATGAGCTTCTAAAGAAAGGACTAGGTGACTGTACATAAACGATTTAAGAAATGCAAGGTAAATTGTGCTCCACAAGATACTAAAGGCATTAATAAAAAGGCATTGATATGGACAGAATATAAATGCTTTTTAATTTTTGACTAGGAATACTTTACACCTCTAGTGTGCTGTGGCTTGGCTGTTTTGAAAGACATGGTAACTATTTATGTATGCAAAAATCTCTTCATTGTAGCTTTCCAAAACTTACATGAGAACCTAAAAGAAACATCCTCTTTTCTCCCCTCCTCTGAAGCAAGTTGTTTACCAGCTTGGAACATGTCACCCTCTTCACCAGGTAGGGTATTTTCTAATTTTATTTGTGTTGCTCTTCAACACAGCTGGTAAGACTAAGGACTGATGATCAGTAGGTGTATGAAACACTTCATGACATAATTTACTGTTACAATAACAATTTAGTGAAACCTGGCTGAATTAACACATCAATAACCTGGTGCTAACCACTGAGTTCCCCTTTTATTTCTGCTCACTTCCCCAGCAGCCAAACTGAAAGGTATATTTCATTATGAAGGTCAATAAACATGTCAGAATATCCAGCAAATCAAAACAGTCTGTTTCTTTTTCAGATACTTTCAAGAATGAAAGCAAAATGTAAGATTCACAAAGGGATATTAGTGATATTTACAAAACTAGTGAGAAAGTCAATGACTCAATCTTCTCTTTACCCTCAGCCAGTGCCTGGGATATTTACACACGCTCTAGCTGGGCTGATCTTTTACGTGCTGCCGTGTAAGAAGCATTTTCCATTTAAAATGAGAGTACTGTAAGCATCAAGCTTCATCTCCACAGTTTTCAAAGGCAACCAGGTCCTTTGAAAATCTAGCTTTTCAAAAACCAAAAGAGGTTTTAACATCTTTTTTTGAAAAAAACCACTCAGCAAATTCAAGAATGCCAATAAATTATTCAAAGTAGCTTTCTTACTGAACAAAATCATTTGTCAAAGATTCACCATGTTCTTCTGCACACAGCAACTTCTTTTATGAAAAATAATACACAATCCAATTTGACGGTTTGTAGAAGATGACAGCCCAGAATCCATCTGTTACTGAAGCCAACTGCAAGGCTGGTTATGAATCTAAGCTATGAAAGCAAAATTTTTTTGGGGAGGGGACAGAAATGCAAAAGCAGTGAGATGGATGTTACTGTGTTGAAGAAATAGAGGTAAGACATGGATCATGAACTAGATGCCAAAAAAGAAAGGAAAGTCTGAGCGACACTCCACTATAGGAGAAGTCCCTAAGAAAAATATTAGAAACCTATCTCCAAACAGGTATAGATCTAAGAACAAAATTCCTGAATGAGAGTCCTGCCACAATCAGCTAAGCATTTTAGTACATGTGCATTTCATAAATGAACAAGAACATTTAAAAGAAATAGGTGATCCAACTCTCATCATAAAGAAACATACCCAGTAAGGTTACAGAACTGAACTATGATCATGTCAGAAATATATATTTCAACAAAAAGAGGAGGGGTAACATAACTTCAATCATATTATTAAATACTACCATATGACATATAATGGCAAACTATACTATTAAAACTGATACGGCAACACAGAATCCTGGGTGGACTGTGGCAGATGAGACGAATAATTCCATCTCCTTTCCACTCTGAAAAATCAACAAGCATCTGAAAACAAGGAGATGGACCCTATCAGCAAAAAGCAAGCTTTTTTTTTTTTTTTCAAAAAAGGCATAATGGAAGGAGAAATTAGATCCCTCAAGGAGGAACAGACTGGGAAGACCAAAAAGAGAATGGAACTAAGATGGAGTTTAAATGGTAATAGACTTGAAGTTCACAGATCACACAGATGGAAAACCCTTAACACACATCACACTGCCAGCATTGAAAGGAAATAGAATTAAGAAGTTGCAGTGAACTGGAAACAGGCAGAAAATTATTTGCAGCATCTCAGCCAAGAGCCAATATCTAAAATGAATTATTTTGATCATGTGCAGCCATAGTACAAGGCTAATTCAACTGTGTTTCAGTATTCAGATATTTCATTCATAGTTAACATCCATTCAGCTGAAGAGGTTACAAGCAACACCTTTGGCAATATCTATATTGCACACTACTTAGAATAGAATTACAAAGATGTACTTCACCAAAACCAACTAAGAACCATTTACATAAGAGTGCAAAGAAAAGACAATAACGCAAACAAAAAGTAATAGATGCTTGTGTAATACCGATCACTGCAAACTAATAAGAAGCTGATCTCAGGGTCTCCATAGGTTGCAGTCTTTCTCATTCAACATTTCCTGGAAGTATGTCTAATATGCTAAATATTCTACTTAACACTATTTGTATGCAGAATATGCATGCTTTTTCTATAATGGATAGTAGCAATATTCCAGCAACACAGGAATGAATGAATATTTCAGAATTACATGTGATAGCCTCCAGTTCAAGAAAGTTAGAATCTGGAGAGACAAACAAAAGACAATACCCAAGATCTTTATAAGAATGGCTCATGTTCAGTTACTGGAAAGCTGGTATCCAAAAATACTGCTATGGTAACATGTAGAACTGGAGGAGAGGGTGCTGCTATCACAGCCTCATGTAAAACACACTGTTGCTTGCATTATGGGGAAACCCCTGCACACCTTCCTGCCACTGTGCAGCTGTGCCCAGCCGCAGCACAGGACAATGCAGGAGGATCTAGAAAGCCATTTACATTTCTATATTTCAAATTGTGCCAGAGATCTTTCTTGTAATGCTTGTTGGAATACTAACGAAATACTTAAAACTGCCTACTCATTTTGCACCAGTTCTTTGCTGCAGTTTTCAAATGGCAAGCACGTACTGGAACACTTTTATGCTATACTTCTGCTATCAAGATTATTTCAAGAATTATTTATTTTCATTTTTTTTAAATACACATAGACTTGAAATACACAATAGCTAAAAGGATGCTCTGGGTTGTGCAGTTACACTGTTTGCTATTTGAGGCCAGATCATGCTTCCTCCTTAGAAGATAACTTCATGAAGTGCAAGTCAAAAAACTGGCATTAGGGAAGTGCTTGACAAAAGTTTAAACTCGAGTTGGAAAGTGTTAAGCCCCAGAGTGATGCACAAAGGTATGCAAAGAATATTTTGTAAATGTTAGCCATCAGAACACAAAACAAATAACTGAAGTTGTTAAAGTAAGAAGGATGGTGGAGTTTTCCCTGTTCTAGGAGAAAATAAAATGCAGGTATAAGATGCTAAGATTACATTTTCTAAAAATCTCAGTGAATACTGTAATCAGAAGTAATAATTACATTACAATATACATATTATTTTTTTTTAAATAAAACCCTACTTTGATAAACATACTATTTAATGTCCATTATGTATTTAAAATGTTGTCACGTTCACCCAACAGCATTCATTTTTTGACTATATTAAGATGTCCTTAACCATTTCATAACTGTCTGAAAAAACACTATTTGTTTAACTGCTGCAATGTATAGGATATTCTTCTAAACAAAGGTCATATTCAGTTACATATTTGCACGATCTTGTGATTATCAATTAATAAGAATCCATCTTTCGTTAAGAAAGTAGTGAAAATCAGAACAACGTAGAACAGCAGTAAAATCAAAAAGTTTCTGACTGCCAACTTAAAGACAAACTCTGACAATGCAAATATATGGAATTAAAATAGTCCCAACACGTTGACAATTTTGCTTTTCTGTCATTTGACTACAAGAAAGTGTTAGCACAAAGTGGATATGACACACAATTTTGCAAGATGCAATCACGGAACAGTCTATTGACACACAAGCTTGTACGGTCCAACACGGTGGAACGATGCTGGTGCTGTTCACCAACGCTGTTCATTCAGCATCTGGAAACTGAACACACATTCCTCCTTTGCTTCTTTCTTTTCACAGAAGGGGTTCTTTGTTTATTGTTTTGAGGACAACATTTGACTTGAAAGAGACAAATCTTTTTCAACCGGTTTGGCGTTAAAGATGCTGACAGATTTCAA
>VZRN01005751.1:3160818-3179534 GCA_013397935.1 Dasyornis broadbenti | reverse complement strand
TCTGTCTGTTTGTCTGTCTGTTTCAAAAAGCAGCAATCTCCAGTCTCAAATGAAATAAAAAACTTTTTAACTTCCTGATTTAATTTGTGGAAGATTTTTGGTGACACAAAATATATCACATAATACAACTGTTTTAAGGGCAATGAACATGAGACCTGAGGTGGGGAGAAAAACATACAACCTTTTGTTTTCAAATATGCATTGGTTTTGGTACAGATTTACGTCCTCTCAACATCTTAGAACCTTTTAAAGATGTATGTTAAAGAACAATGTTTATGGTCTTGTAAGGATTTACATGTATGCTTAACTTCTCTTGAGGTGAAGTCCCATTACTGCATTTTATAGGGGAGGAATTGAGATACAAAAAGAAATTAAAGAATCTTCACACAGAAACTGCCACAGAAGCTGTACAACAGTGACACTGAACTTCATGCTCTCAGATTGGAAGAGAACATTTTTCATTTTCTAAACAAAAAAGTTTCACTATCTCGTTTCATCTTTCATTGGAAGAATAATACTCTTCCAATATCTACAGAGCTGGCTTCATGTCTGTAAGACAGAAGGAAGAGTCAAAAAACTCCAACACCAAACTGTCCAAAAAGTCACAGACAGTAGTTTGAGGGCAAAATAATTGCACCTGACCAACTACATCAGCTTCCACAAGATGATTTTAAAGGCAGAGCAAGACAATGGAACAATGTTGGAGACAAGTCAATTGCTCTTTAATTCCCAGTCTAACTGGAAATTAGTTAAAATTGTGGAATTTAACAGCAATGACAAAGTGAAACCCAACAGGATCATTATATAAGTTAGATGCCTAAAATTCTTAAAATAGAATTGGTTAATATTAGAGACTATTTTTGGAAAGTGTTTGAGGGAAATAATATAACTCTCACAGTGAATTAAGTTCTTTGCAGTGGATTTTTTAACACTGAATTTCTTCACTGGTTGTCAAACTACCTAAAGATTATAAAGAAAGTATTTACTAGATAAGATGGAATCTATAAATTTTGTAGTAATGTTTATAAAGTTAAGAAACAAAACTTGCATTGATGTTTGCTTCTATCTAGTACGAAGCTTCACCTACATAGCATGACATAACATACTGTGGAATGTAATTATAAAATACTGGTCTGAAAAGAACTAAGATGTGGTAATCTGATCTTCCTACAGAGTTCATAATGAATTATATTTTCACCTTTTTTCCTGAACTTTTCTATTCAATTATCTCTACACAATAAAAACCAAGAACAGCTCTGCCTTCAGAATGCAATGCAACCGCTTTCAATTTGCAAAAGCTTCTCCACAATAATAAACCCTTACAGAAGAATAACAAAGGAGAACTAATTACCCTTGTGTATATTTGGTGGGATATAAAAAGCTTTTTCAGATCCTTCTGCCATAATGGGTTGTATTGTGAGAAATTAGGTTGGAAAGAAAAGGTGCAGTTGAAAACAAATTCTGCTCTATGTAAATAGGACTACTACTTCATAATTCCCCAACATGGCTGTATTTATGATATAAAAACACTTTATTCTCACAGCCAGTCCCACTGCTGAGGATTTCTTCCTTTAACAAGATGGCCTCTGTACTTGAGACCTCCCTTTCTGAGGCCAGGGTGTTTAAAAGTTGCATTCCAGGATGAACTGGCCTATTTTGGGACTGTTATTCAGTGAAAACTTCCTGAAGAAAGCAAAGTGAGTGAATAGAGACGAGTCCATGTAGTTTGAGTCTGTATTTTGTTTCAAGCATCGCACAGACTATGGAATTGCTTAGAGCTTAGAGCTGAGTCTTGGGAAGCATTTTTGGTTTGGGGTTCTGTTGTTTGGTTTTTTAAGAAAATCTTTGCATTAGTTGGGTTTTGACTAAAGAAAAAGCGCTCTTCTAATTGTCACTTTTATCCCTTCACCTCCTGTCCCTTCACCAGCATTGCTCATTGTAACACAGTCTGTAGTACCACTGAAGGAATACTCAAGCTCTCCAGCACAACAGAAACAAAAAGCTTTAGTGTTGTCCTTGTGGAAACCTTCCTGATGGATAAACCCAAGAAGCAATAAGGATTTCAGGCAGTACTGAGCAGAGGTGGGCTGGCTGTGTGCTCTGTGTACAGTGTCAGCACACCACAGGGGTGCTGGGACAAGAAGGGGCCGCAGATCACGCTGGGGGAGCAAGGATGGAAACTGGACACAAACTGAAAATATTTTTAGAAGTATTTGTAATGTAGAGGAATATATACTTGCCTCTGCGTCCTGAAGGTTTGCATTGATACTGCTGCACTGGGCGGGGGTGGGGGGGAGAAGATTGTATTTCCCTGTTTTTTTCCTGTTTCCCATCAATAAGCGGCTGCCCGAGGGGCCTCGAGAGTCGTGTCGCGACACGCCCCGCGATAGCAGGCGGGTTCCGCACCCCCAGCCCGTCCCTGGGTGCGCAGCCGGGCGCTCCCGCCGCGCAGTGCCGCGCTGCCCGCGCCGGGGGGCGCTCGGAGCCGCCCGCCAGTGCCGCCCGAGCAGCGCCTTTTGTTTATTTCGCTGCTCGCTGGGGTTTCTTGCATTCATTTCAGGCTGGTGGAAGCTGCTTGTTTGCACTTAAGCGCCTTATTTTTTTCTGCCCACTTAGCGCTGTTTTCTGTGCGCGTAGCACCGCGCGGCGCTGAGCTGCAGGCGACGGGGCTGAGCCCGCGCACGCTGCGGGGATTGTCAGCTCCGCGGTCCGGAATTACAGGATGCTGATTGAAGCCAAGCGCTGAGAAAGATCTCTGCAGTTTCTCCATTCATCCTCTCGCCAAGCTGAAAAAAAATCCTTTCCGATTTATGTTCCCATCTTTCTTTCAAATTGGAGCAACCACAAAGTGCTTATAATGTTACACCTTTTAAAACTTAGGGGGAAGGCTGTTCCTAACAGACCTCATTGACACAATGTTTATCCTGACAGTCGATTTATTTTAGCTTTATTCTAAATTCCCCTTCTTTTGTGTTGCTAAGCTTTAGGTATTGTGTTACATCTTCTTGTCCTAGTTAAAAATACTAATAAGCTTCCGAAACTGGACCACAAAAGCTTTTGTCATCTTTGTTTCAGAGTACTAATAACTCTATGTTGCTTCATTACTAAAATTATATTTTTGCTGCCCTGTACCTTTCCTGTCCATGACAGCAGTGAAAATACAACCCCAAGGTACATGGATGTTCTTTGTTGCTTTCTGCAACATTTAATTCAGTATCTCACACTGGGCTACAGTTTGTTGGCATTGTTAACTCTGGACCTGTCAGTATGTGGGGTTATTTTTCCCATGGAAATAATTGTTTGTAGTTTTCCATGCTCTATCTTGTTTTTAGATTTTCTTCCCACATATCTCACTTCTGTTAGTTTCTTTGTACTCATGTCTTTGTCTCTTGTGGTGATTTCAGCATTTAGTGTCATCTAAGAGTTGATTCAGTATGCAGGGCATCCCTTAGTCCAGGTCATTAATAAAGATGTTAAATAAAACTGTGACTAACGCTAATCCCTCTGGCACACAGCTGGACACTTCCCTTCCAACTCAGTACATTGCCACTCATCATTACCCTTTGCTTATGGTCTGTCAGCCAGTTTTCAGTCTATGAGATAGTGTATCACATCCCAGCTCATCAGAGTTTGTCCACAGAGCAAGATTATTTTAATAGAAATTGCATCAACTGTTATCTTTTGTTGCTTTGTTCCACCAGTGATTAAGTTCACTTCTAAAAACAATTTATTTGATGTCATTCATTAGTCACCTCTTCTTTTGATTGCCATTTTGTTTTATTTCTTCTGAAATACAATTTTTCTTCCATATTGTCTTTTGTTTCTGTTGTTTGTATTTTCCTTCCGTATTGTGCATCAATGCCCAACATATATTTGCCAAGATTCTCTTACTTGAAAACCAGAAAGGAAGTATGGGGATTTATTTATGGTTTTTTTTAAGTCTAGTACAGTACTGTAAAATGCAGAGCAAAATTAGATAATGTTACAGTAGCTTATCTACAGTAATAAGCCTATGAAGAGAAATGACAAAGCAGAACTAACTATTCTTGTGCAGAATTCCTGGAAAGACTTTTAAAAGGTGCCTTTTGTTTGTTTGCTATCCCCACTAATTCCTTAAAAATTCCTTAGGATATTGAAATGTATATCAGATAGACGTGTTTTTTTGGTGTTTCCAGGTATAATTTTGTATTTTTTCAATGAATGTTCTTCATTAACCTTTTTGAGTACTTTCTGATCAACTCTTCAGATGTTTCCAGTTGTTCTTTCTCCTTACGCATTTCTACATGCCAATGCTTTATTAATTTCCCAGAATTATGTTTTTGGTACTCTGTTACTCATATGTTGCCATAGTGTCTGTGTTCATTTCTTGGTTTGAAGTCTAATACTTTCTGATCAGAGGCACCAGGCATCATGATGTCCTCACATTCTGAATTCTACCCTCTTTCTTGAGTTCTGTACTGTTGGTTTATCTGCTGAAATCTCTCTTCTTCAGATAATGACACTGCTGACAAAACTGAGTCTCTGAGATGTGTTTTAAAAATATTTGTCCAAGGAATTGAAGACATACTGTGAAGGCAGTAATATAAGTGAAGTAGACCTTACTGCTCTCTCTCTCATTATTTGTATGTAGCCATTAAAGGCAAGATTTTTCCAAAAGGGGAGTGAAAATGATAGACGACTTGAGAACTGGGTTGGCATTCAAAAGTGCTTAGTGCTAAGCAACTGCTCTTGGCTTATGTGGCTTGATATTATCCTCTGCTGTTTGTTCTGTATTACAGATAATTTTTCTTTAACTGAACAGTTCTTGTGATTTCTCATCTCAGAAATGTAGATAATTTTGAGAGATGGTGCAGATAGGCAATATGTATAAAAATATGAATAATATTCCTGGGTTTTGTCACCACTGCAGATGGTTTAAGCCAATCTCAGAACTCATGCTGTTTGTCTCTGTTGCCAGCCAGAGACTTATGACAATAGTTAAGATTTCTGCAGTGACATAAACATTGTAAACTACCTTTGCCTTAGGCAAATACTTATTTTACTGACTTTTATGAGGATCTCATGTGGCAGTTTCAGCGTAATTTTGACCACCGCCTTTTCTGTGGCAGGATCACAAGTATTCAGGTATTGCCATTCATGAGCATCTCCTGTGACTGTCTCTCAGAATTCATACAAGAAAATCTTAATCGCTTCCTTTTCTGCATTTTTGGTTGTGTTACTTCATGTATCTGCCTTCAGATTTCTGATGTCTTGCCTGCTATATAGTACAGAGAAACGAGAATTTTTGCTTTTTCATGCAGGTTTTCTTTTTTTTTAATTAGTGATGCAGAAAGACATATCCTTGTAGGAGACTGGTGAAAGCAGTGGTTTTTTTCATAACTTTAAGTTATTTGCTAGCCAAACAGTTTAATACTTAAATTTCGTGATTTCTTTAAATGACCTGGCTTAGAAAGTTTTAAGCTATTGTTTGAGAATTTGTGAAAGATGCTGGCTGCAAGCAGGTCATCATGTATATATATATGTTCAGTGCCTGCTTGACCCATGTCAAAATGGGAAGATGGGAGACTCCCACCCTGCTGATGCATTAAAACAGAGAGGTTAGATTATGTATCTGCAGCAACACACTGTGAATAACGAGCCTCAGCACAGGGCTGGTGCACCTGTCATTGCTGCAGGGCAAAGAGGCAAGTGGTTCCAAAGGGAACTGACCTTTTTCTTTCAGGCATTGAGTCAATCCCATATCCTAAGGCACATATTCTGCGTTAAAATTACTATAACTCTCCTGGCATTAGGCTGAACAACCTATTTTCTGGTGAAAATCTATGGAAAAAACCCCAAAAATATGATGATGGTAGTTTGTCTATTGTTTTTAATTAAGCATTTCTAGGAAATATATTCTGTAATTTTGAAAAACATTTGTAAACTATTTCAATTTTCCTCTGATAAAGATGAATTTAATTAAAGTTTAAAATAAAATTTTGAAATTGTTTGTCTGAATTAGCTCACGAGATAGCGAAATGTAAATTACTGTATTTATCACTAAATATGATTCACGAAAAATCTGCATCCTTTTAAATTCTGTAATACAGTGTATATCCACTGGCTGCTACCTCAGCTGAATTTCTATCTGTAAGATCTGATTTACAAATAGACAACTTTCTTTTAAATTATTCACATCTCGTAATAATTGATGTAACAGAGTTGATCTTATGCTGGAGCATATTTGATCATAAATTCAATGAAAACAGACACCATCTTTGTGATGTTTGTCCAGCTAAATCCTTCAGTGACTAAAATAATAAAGATGCCAGCTGTGTTTGTTTTATGATCACTGCTGCAATAGGAGGCTGAAAATACAAATGAATAAAAGACCTAATTTTTCATGTTGGATTTATAAACTCAGAATCTTACTGTGAAGAATTTAAATTGAAAAAATAAAATTTTTACTTCTGTCACGTTCTCATAAATGTATTGTTTGCTTTTTTGTTCCTATTGTTTGAGAATACAGAATAGTTTTAAAATATTGATACCATTTGGATCCAAAATTGCAAAACCCAGGAAATCTTGTCAATGGAAGTTAAATATATGCTTTTCTCTCTGACATCGTTGCACGTTAAGAATGGACCATCACTTTCGCATTGCCATAGATTTTATAGCAGTTTTAAAATTCTGTTTATTACTGTGTACTGTCAGTGTGCCTCAAACCAGTTTCACCACCCTGACATAAAAAAATCATGCTCTGGAGCAGTACCGGCCTTCCTTCAGCATTATGACTTTTGCAGAATACTGTTACATTCCTTTTATTTCTTTCATATTTGATCCTTACAGTGCCCTTGAGTCAAGCTTTATTCGGCAACCATGAGGGCATGAATTTTCCTGAGATGTTGACAGATAGTGTTTGGTGAATACCATTTTTCTGTCAGCTACAGCCTACATCTGTACTGCAGACTAAAGCAGAGCCAGGGACTGTCTTCTGGCCCCGAGGCCATGTGGCAGGCCTTGGCTACAGCTGTGCTAAGTAACACTTGGGCATACATCTCCTGTGGGCTTTATGTGGTCCCCATGCAGCTGCAGGTGCAGTTATTATTTTGGGGTTGTTCAGCATTAGGTGTTTAAATAAAAATTTCCAGAATAAAGTAATACTTGTGTTGCAGACCATAGGAATGGTGTTTTCTAGTGCAATCTATGGCGTACCTTGCTTGTAGGAGTCTAGTACCTGCTGCCTTTTGGCAGTCCCTGGCATGAACTGTTCCCTGGAATGTGTCCAGGAGTGAGTTTGGAGCATGCTAGTGGACATGGGCCAAATGATCCAGGAGCAATGTGGACACTCAGTAGTTGAGCAGTCAGGCTTTTTCACTAGCCCTGCCTAATTCAGCAATAAGGCGTCAACAGAGAGATTCTTACTATTCCCTGTGCACACCTGAGCATATGCCCAGTGAAGTTTCCTACTCTCACTGTACTGCTAGTATTCTTTGTCACTAAGGCCTGAAGTCTTAAGAAAAGAAAACCAAGAAATATCCCTATTCTCTGCATCCAGAAAGATATATACATTTCACTTTTTTTTTTCTTTCCAGCTTTTCCAAGATACCTTTTTGTCTTCCCCAGCCAACTTGGTCACTCTGATCTTGATTCTTGTAATATACTTCTTATGTCCTCTCCCAATCAACATCCTCTTTCAAATCATATAAAACGCAACCAGTAAATTCAATTTTTGTCTATTGTTTAATTCTCATCCCAAAACTGGCTGTTTCACTCCACCATTTTTGAACCCCTTCTTATCCTTTTCAAAATCCTCCATAATTTTGCCTTTTCCTCTCTTTCTTCACAAAGCTCATATTCCCTATTTTTATGTCAGTGATCTCTTTCTCATGTTTAAGCCTTCTCCTGTCGCCTAGATAGTTCAGGCAGACTCACAACTGCTGCTTTCATTTCTGAGAATCAGATGGGCTTATGCCCAGATAGTGAAACCAGTTGATTGTGGTCCTTGATTCCAGGCTTCCTGTTTTCAGATGGGAATCTGCTAGGACTTGTCAGCCTCAAATATCTGCTTTTGCAGAAGCTTAATGTTCATTTAGCACCCTAAAATGAGATCCAGATATTTATTTACCTGCCCATCCAGTTCAGTGACAGCACACATGACCAGGGCTCCATGGATTCCACAATTCCATGTGTGGAATATCTTGTGAAAATCCACTTGCTTTTTTGAGTTATTAGAAGTGGCCTGAGCTTTGCTGGCAGTCAATTTTTAGTGATAGCTGGCTCTTTGGGAAATCTGACCTTTAGTGGTCACTATTATAGATAACAATTTTGATTTTAGTTCTTAAATCACCTATGCTGATTTATGCCTAAATAGCAGTAACTCCCTGCTTAGCTGTCTCTCTTTCATGATACTTTGACAGGATAAGATTTGCAAAAATAGTTCAGGGTTGAGTTCTTCCCTACTGCGAGCCAATTTCTGAGTGTCAGATAGCACTGCATCCATACAATATGTAAGTACAGGCACTTAAGATCCACGTATTTCAGTAACTGATAGTTAAAATAGATGGGGTTCGTGACTTGGTGATTCCCCTCCAAGATGTTAATAGATAAAATGGCATAAACTCTTGTGTTAAAGTCAAGCAACTTTCTAAAACCACACTTCAATACAGGTATGTGTGGATATGTAATGTTTCACTTTTTTAAAAAAATCAGTGCAAAATAATGTTACATTTTCTCCAAGTTGCATACTAGACAGATCATTGTTTTCTCCTTCCATGGTGGTCCCTGCCTAAGAAACCTGTTTTTTTCCTCTGTTGAAGTACAAAGTCAAATTCATACATTAACGCAAGCATCTTTGTCTCCTAAAGTATTCTTGCCATTGGTGTCAGGCACTGGATTTTCAGTCTGCCTGGTTCTCCCTACTCAAAGAGACCTAATGCTGACTTTAGGAAACTTCTGTCTCCATTAATGTAAAGAGAAGGTGGTGTGCTAAATTGGGAGAGTGGATCTGGAGAAGGAATGGCACTTTCTACACTACAGTGCTGGTGTCAGTGTGGTGTCCTATCATGTGTTCTCTTGTAATGTCACCTGAACCAAGTACCCGAGGGTCAGGGAGCTGCAGCTAGTTCCGTAGGATGTAAATCTGTCTAAATACAGACATAATAATAAAATAATCTTGACTGCATAGCTTGATTATATTACCCATATGCTCTCATGGCAACCATCTCAGTCTCTTTCTCTCAGTGTTTACTAGTCCTGCATCATTTCCCTGTTGTGTCTTAGCTTAGGAGTAGAGTTGCAAAAAGACCAGGATGCCTGCTTTTACATAATTGCTTAGTCTCCTTGGGTTCAGCCAGGCAACTCATCTGCATAAAGTTAAATACATGCATATGCCTGGGGTCTGTCTTCCTGAGTTTTCCAGGCTTGGGGCATTCTCTCTGCCTCCAAATCTCTATCTGCCTTTAATGAGCTGTATAAATAAATACAAAGTACTCTTGTTAGTTCCATATCCACAAAAATATATTTTATTAGCTGAGAGGTATGCAGTAACAGAAAAGATCAGACCCGTCCAATGTTTTAGGCAGCTGTGGGAGGACAGGAGAAGTAGCTGCTTGCGAGTGGTTAATGGATCTGAGGCCCTGGCAGGACAGATTTGTAGGTTAACTGTGATAAATGATCTTTGGCTTCACTGACTAAAGCAAGGTCACCCTTTTTGGGGCACTGCCTGCATGCTGCAACCTTGTAGCAAATTCTTGTTGAAGGACTAAGCAAACAGACCAGTTCTTATTTACATTAGAATGAAATTAAAACTCTCAAACCCAAGATGATAAAATATCAGACAAGAGGGTACAGCAGTATCAATGTTTACTTGCTAGCACTTAGTTCTGTCTTTGTTTTGTTTTCTAAAGGCAATAGGTCCAGAAAGACAGCTGGATAAGAGAAAATAAGGAAGACTTTGTTTGCTTCCCTAATGGGTGCACCCACCTGACAAATTTGAAATTCAGACTTAGGTTTTTTTCTTTTTCTTCAGAGTATCTTTTGCATGGATTTATTTTGAGAGAAGCAATTCTGGTTGTCGAGGGTAGGATGAGGAAAAGCACAGAGCTTTGACTGCATTGTGTGCCAAAGGTTTATTTCAGCTAGTTTTATGTTGGGGGTGGGTGGTTATTCCCTCCTTTTTTTTTTTTTGCTTTTGTCCAGCCAGTGAGGAAATAAATATGTGAAGAAAGAATACTGTGGAATCCTAACTCCACTCCTATATTTTCTTCCTTTTATCATGCCCCAAGATTCACTGAAGTTGATATAAATTCACCATGCCTTATATTAAAAAGCATAACAGAAAGGCATTCTTCCTTTAAGAGTCAGACTGTAAAAGGTGATTTTCTTTTACTCAGTTTGGTTTAAGCCTGTAAAAAGCATTAAGTGAAAAATCTGATATATTTGTTAGGGCATTTATTGCATTACTAACTTATATTTTCAGTTCTCAGTGAAAGGTTTATAGAGAACATAAACCTTGAAGAGTTTTGTTCAGGATTAAAGTTATATTTTCTCAATTTTCTTGTGAAATAATAGCTCATAAAATGATTGGGGTGTTAGTAATTATTTTTAGCTCTGTTTATTTTCCAAGGGTATTCGGTTCAATTAGTTGAGGTGCACAAAGACAGCCCTTAAAAAACATTCACCTTGATCAGAAGATTCACGCCCTTTAAAGAATTTTAAAATAATCAAAAGCTTCTGACTAGATGTCACCATTGTGTTGTTTTTCTTCATTAATTGCACTTACAGCAAACAAAGATCTTCCAGCAAGCTATAAATCTGGGACATTCAGTAGTGGTCTATTGTGGTGTAAGTAATGCACTATGGCTTCCATAATTAGTATATTTAATACTGTGCTAATTGGGATTCTGAAAGAATTAAAATAGTTGATTACTGATGGCATGTAAAATCAAAAAGAAGTAATTGCTAAATTCTTTCTAGGACAAAATGGTAAGCCATGTTCTAATTAAAATTTCATAGGAAATACTTTTTCTGGAAACACCTGTATCTAAGAGAAACTGCAGAAAACTGAGTGAAATGATGTGAATTACTTAAGGTAGTCTTCTTCCAGTTAAATGAGGTAGTTCTGATTTTAAACAGGAGCAAAACACTGTACCTAGCAGTCATGTTGCCTGGAATATCACAATCTCAGAATTCCTAGGAATTGAAGAAGTTGCATGATGATACCACAGAAAACCACATTCTCAATAGCTTAGGGTATGTTTTCACTGGACAGGTATTGTATGTTTGTTTAAATAAACTTTTCTTCACTCTAGTGCCTATCACGTAGACTCCATGCTTCTTGCTTCATTTGATGCTCCAGTATACATTATCCTGGCAAAAAGATGCCTAGCATCAAATGTAGACATTACTCTGTGTCAGAATTTTAAGGAACAAGTAGGAAAAATATCTGGAATATTGTCAATGAACAGTATTGGCAATCTTGCTGCCCAAAGCTCTCAGTAGTTGGTGCTGGGATTCTTTGCAAGGTTTTATAGCTCAGCATATTCATTCTGAGACGTCAGAGCAAGAGCTAGCTCAGGTGTATGTCAGGATATAGAAGGACAAAACTCAGAATACTTTTAGGTCTGTTGTATATTGACTGATTCTCTTTACGCTTAGCCTTTAAACATCAAAGCAACCAAATTCAGGTTTTAAAAGTGGTGTGTTCCGTAATGCTGGTAATGTTCTGCTTCCTCTGTGAAGCAGACCTTCCAAGCTGGATATCACAAGCATCATTGTGTTGAAGAAATCGAGTAATACATCTGAAACAGACACTAACACATCAAATCTAGTGCAGAAAGAGTCAGGGAGAAACAGACTCATATCTAAGTTCTTGTCTTGAGTTGCATTCAGTGATGACACGTACAAATGATCAAGTTGTAATTGAGCGTAATGGCTGCTGTAAAATGTGAATTGCCTCGAGAGGTTGGATCACTTCATTGTCTAGCTTAGGTGTGACCAAACTGAGTCTCTGAAGCCTAATGTGATTCATGAGCAGTTTAAGCGTCTTAATTCTCTGTTCTGAGAAGTTAGGAGCTGCAACTGTAATTTTGGTTTACCTACGGGGTCAGTAGATCCTTTAAAAATTTACCAAGTATATGCCATTATATACCTAGGGCTAAACCTATATTAATTAAAATAGAAAAACTAGTTGTCTGTATTGTTAGAACCTTCATTTGTTATGTTCACCGTTTTTTCATGAAATTCTGTTCATCTTGGCTGCTTTCCAACTCATGGCATCTGTGCAACTGTCAAGTGAGAATTAGTTCAGACGGGCCAGGGTTATTATTACTTTCCTGGAATGCACTGTATGAACTTACCTCCACAGCTTTCCAAATGGGCCTCTGACCTCTGCTACATCGACATTAATGGCAATGCCAAGGAATCAAACACTGACACCTTTATTTTTATCCTTCTTCCATATCAGTGAATACTTACCAATGGTTGTCATGACTTTTATTGTAATAATAAATATCTTGACCACCTTTTAAGTACTTCTGTGGATAAGACTGCTGATGCTGTAATATGGTAATATAATTAAAGGGGATCAAACTAATTTTTAAATTTCCGAAGATATCGTTTCATACACCACCATGGAAATTGTGATGGTCTGAAGATTGTGGAGTGCAGTGTCGGGCAGGAGCACAGAGCAAGGACAGGCACTGGGAGCGGTACAGCCACGTTAGTGCAGGCTTTGTCCCAGCCTAGCTCATGCAAAAGCAGGAGGTTGTGCTAATGTGGCAATCTTGCTTCTAGTCAGGTGCTGAGCTAGAAGAGTCCAATTAAACCGATGGCCTAGGGAGCCTGGAGACTGGATTTTCCCACCGTGCCTGTGTAGAGAGCTCAGTGTTTCTGAATCTAAACTGTTGCCAGCATCTCAATCGAGGATGAGCAAGAGGGGCACCAGGTGTTTGGAGACGTGCCTTTTCTAAGGAATGATGTTGGCAGCCCCATGCAGGTGTGGGGTACAATCCCAGCAGTGACATGTCACAGTGGCTCTGCTTGATTGTATTATTTACTGTATAGTTTGGCTTGAAGTACCTCTAATATTGTGCTGTAGAGCAAATTCTGTATTTTGTGATTGATCAGCAACAAGTAAAACACTGTTTCGGTGAGCCTTCAAATGATTTTGTCTCTCTTTGTTCATCTGTTTTAGTCCTCGATACCCTTTGTGTAAAACACTGAAAAAATGGTAACATCTTTGCTCTGTTCAATTCTCGTCTTGAGGTACGGCTTTATGCCTTCATCTGTATCAAAAGCTAAAAGCCTCGCATCAAAACTTGTGTTCACTTGTGGTGGTTTCTTGATGGCTAAATAAACTCTACAAAAGCTCCGTGGAGGCACACCAGGCGCGTTGGGGAAGCGGCTCCTGCACGCTGGAGCTGGCACGTCAGCTCTTTGAAGACAGTAGGAGTTCTCGGCATGGCGGTAACAACAGAAGGGGCTGTTGGAGTTCATAAAATGGAAATGCTGCTTAGGTAGGCCCTGCTCTGATTGGTGTTTCACACAGCTGCTGCTACTGGGATCACGTGTATATTCAGAGGTATAAACTAGCAAGGCACATGAGGGCATGTCTGTATCAGCTGGTTAGAAGACAATGAGTTTGCAAAGAAAGTATTAACTACCATGCATGGTGTTGTACAGAACTCGGGAGAGGCTAAAGCTTGGGACAAGGGAGGAAAAACTTCTGTCCTCAAGCAGATTTGGGTTAAAATGGGGACTGCAACCATTGTGGCAGTGTGTTGGTAGGTGAGGTACCGCAGGGACCGTACAGGAGCCCTGTTGTTGAGGGGACCAGAGCATCCTCTGTGAAAGGAGCTGTGAGGGTTGCCATATGGCCTGCCTGATTTACACTAATTTGTTATTTTCTTCATACCATTAAACTTTAAACTTAGCTAAATGATGTGATTGTTCAGGTTAACTGTGGTTTTGTCTTTCAGCAACTTCAGGTTGCAGGAGATTGCTTAGAATAAAGAAACAAAAGGGAATTAGGTGCCTCACTCCTCTAGGCCATGCTGTAAATGCCAGTTGAGAAATGAATTAATGATACACTGTGAGAATCATATCTTCACATGGAAAATGTGCACAGTAAACGATTTTTACTTTGGGAAGTATTTACCTCATGCTGCTAGGAGCATATAGACAGCATACTATCTCCATTTGTTTTAATGCCCATTTGTCTTAATTATTAATGTGAATTTGAACTGCCTTCTTCATTGCATTTAAAAGCAAATCACCCCAAGTTCAGAAGTTCACTGCACATGCCCCAAACTTTTTTTTCTCAAGAGCTTAAACCAAACTTCAGTGATCTTAGTGATGTTCTGCTTGACCAAATACTGACCTTCCTCTGCAGTAGAAAGACATTTAAGCCTGTTTTCTGAAATTAAATCAAATTCTTGTAATCCAATGAGATTTACAACTGCTCAAGTCTCGTCAGATTCATATATATTTCAAGTGAGACAGGTTTGTATGGTGTTTGCTTTTCTTGGGCTAACGCTGTACATAGCATTTGGGATTAAATTGAAAATCAGTGTGATTCACAAATGTCATCAAAGTAGGTGTGTAAAAATATTCCCAGTTTTCCTCAAAACAATATCTACACGTTATTTAATGCTCATTGCAAAGGTTTCTCTGTATTCTGCTGTACACCGCATTTTCTGAAAGTATGTGTGCTGTCATGGCTAGTAACTATTCCTCAGTGATTAGTGTGACGGTAAGTGAAGCGTGAATATTGAGACTTGCCATATCACGCATGCCAAGTTCCTATATGGCCCAACTGCTGTGAGACAAAACATGCTATTATGTTTTAGACACAAAGCCATATTGTATGAAATTCCATCCTGTCTCGTACTGAAAGAGGTGTATTTAAAAATGAAATCTTTTTTTCCTTCAGTTCTTTTTGTTAACTTCTGTATTAGGTATTTAACTACTGAACCCCATCAGAAAATTTGGCCTTTTTCTCTAGAGAGGAATCAGGTTTCAAACTTGATTCAGACAAATTGTTAATGTTTTAAGGAGGTTACTTTAAAGAAACTACTGGCAAAAAAACAGGAAAGAAACAAAAACAGTCATTCTGATGCTCATTCCAGACCACTGAGGTTATGCACTAAATGGGGTTTTCCAAACAATTCTGGTGTAGCAGATGTAATTTTAATACATGATCATACAGTATATTTTTCTTAAGAATAGCTTATCTTTAAACAAAGCAGCAAAATTAGTCATGCATTCCACTAAGGCATCAGTTTTTAATACTGACAACCTTAGGAGCCCATATGCACTGCTTTTTGCAGTGTCCACTGATTTCCAGAAGTGGCCTTGGATGACGACATGAGTTTTTGAGATGAACTTTTTCATTGCTGTACAAAGCTCTGTAAACAAAATTAGAATTTTGGTGTAGAACTTTAAAGATACAGCTGAGCTAGGTGAAAGTGGTAATTTGATCCATGAGTTACTTGGATGTTCTTCTTTGGCCTGTATTACACAAAGGGTGACAGTCGTTATGGTCCCTTCTGAGTTTAAAATCTATAAATGCATGGAAACACAATGCTAATAATGTAACAACTGGAATCTTCAAAGCACTGACAAACAACTACCAATCCCTACTACCAACTACCAATCCCACACCCCCTGCACTACATGGAGTGTGATCAGGGCAGACAAATCTAATAATTATAGCAAATTGAACTATTTTTGCAGACGGTGTGATGAATTTAGTCTTCTTTCTATTTATTAATTTTAAAACCAGTTCTAATTATGACTGATTTATTCATAATTATTCAATTGGTTGATGTGATTATGTTGCAGCCTTAGATATTTTTGTTGGATTTATATTGTATAATCTGATTATTTGATGTTTATCTTTCGTTTCTCCACTGATTTCAGTAAACGTATCTTTTCTGTGTCTGAACTAGGAAGGTGACTTTAGCTTTCTAAACTCTTCCTATTCAAAACACTTTCAATTTATATTAGCTATTCTGAAGTTCTTGCAAAAACATCTTAGCAGTATGCCAGGTATGCTGGTGATCATTTATACAGTCAAAATGTCAGTGTTACTCTGTTCGAGGAACTACAGGTGTCATCCATAATTTCACCTGCAATTTAGAATTGCTTAGTGTTTGAATGTTATTTTCTTTTGCTTTGCTTTGCCTTACTTAATTAGCATCTTCACTACATGTATGGATCAGCTAAGGAATGGTGTAGTTCTTATATTGGAGGGTAATATTTCTCTACTTACTTGGGTTTCTGCATTTTTCTGAATTAACAGTAGTTCTCATTCAAGACAGAGCGCATTTACTGTAGTTCCTAAAAAGCTGGCAGCTACCTCTGTGGGGAAAAGTTATGTTGGCGAAATGCTTTGACAGAACCTCGGAACAATTAATTGGTGCAGGGGGGATTAGGACTCAAGACAGGCCTCACAGACTCAATATAATCACCATTCCATGGAAATTTTGGATGTGTAGAATTAATACCAGTTCTCCTTGAATATTTACACCTTCTTTTCCTTTTCTTTGTTAATAATAACCTTTTGTTGTGGTATTTTGTTGTGTTCTATAATGAAATTATCTGTAATTTTCACAGAAGTTTAATGAACATTTTCAACAATCTGGTAGTTTAAATAGTCTGGAATTATTCTAATTTATAATGTAATTTATAAGCAATGACTCTTTCATTCAAGATGTTTTTCTTTTGTCACAAAATGAAAATGAAAACAGAAAAAAATATGCCCATCAGAAACACTGTTGTTCAGCATCTGTTTAACCTGAAATAGCAATTCTGAAATCTAATCCTGGGAATTCAGTAAGATGATGACTGATGAGATAGAATGTCTTAAAGTGGTCAGCACTCCTAAGCAATTCATCCCTGGGTGATTTCTGGACACATATCCTACCAGTGCTCAAGAAGAGATCAGATAGGCACAGTATTCAAATTTCTATCTAGCGTACAGTTGCTAGAAATTAAAAAGACAGCCAGTGGCATATTTTTTGAATGATTGCAAATATCAGCATATAGTACATATGCCAGTACATAATTTAGCAGAGATCCTTTTGACTTTGTTTTTTTTCACATTGACTATAGTATGGACAGTAACAAGAAGTTGTGTCTGTGGCATTTGTAACTTAAAGTTCTCACTGTAATAACCTTTTTTTTTTTTAAATTTATTGTTTTTAGTGTTGTCTTGTTCTTTGTTGAAGAGACAGTTTTCACCTGTGCCTATACTGATTTATATAAATTATGCCATATTAGCCTAATAAAAGAGTAACTCTGCTTAACCCATCTTCTTGAATTGTTTCCTGGAAAGTCAGCTTGAGCTGAAAAAAATGTTTTCGTGAAACATGCTGTAGGATTATTGATTTTAGAGGATAACATAATCTTTTCAAATGTTCTGTTATTTTGGACTGCAGTCTACTATCTACTGCTGTTGGGAAACCAGTGCATTGAAAAATGAAAACCTTTTATACACGTTGGCATTTGCCCAATGAGAGATCCTTACGGAGCAAAGGCATGGTTTAATTTCTGAAGTTTCCTAGTAACAGTAGCAACAGGATGTCGGCAAGATTCCGCATGTATTTTTTTTACTACATATCAGAAAAAGTTTGGTAGCTTTGGAAATTTAGAAGGCAGCTATAGGTTACTAGACCCAGGCCACATCTCACTGATGACCATTTTACTCTCTCCCCTCCAAGTCTATTACTTTTAGATTATATTTTCTTATAATATTCCCAAGAATTTAACTCCCAGTGAAACAATAAGTTTTCTCAGATTCCCAGCTCAGAAAAGATAATTAATTTAAATTTATTGTTTGCATTGTATTAACACTTAATGAAGAGTCAACTCCCTGCCATGTGAATATATGAGCAAGTAAGAAGTCAGTACTTCCTGAAAGACAAATGCCCCTGTGAAACATGATGCATGTGTTGCATGTTAAGCATCACTGGATTTTAAAATTTGATCCTTCACAAAGTTGTGCGAATGTTGCTGTTATTGTAAGCTTGGATTTCATGCATTTAGATGGTAATAAGCATTTGTTTCCAGCACTGTAAGTTTTCAGTCTGTCACTATGCTCAATAAAATGTAAATGGAAGGATCAAAACAGTTGCTTTCAAGATGCTGTTGCTCATGATACCTTAGCATGCTAGGCAGGGCATATGTGATATGGTATATTATATGCTCTGTAGTTGTAAAATTTGTATGAATTTTGAGCTGTCAATACAGAAGTAACTCATTAACTCCTTAACCTGAGGAACAGCTTTCCTGGTAGCGCTCCTGGCTATTAAGACTTGGTGTTTCAACTGTGCTGACTGCAGATGGAATTAGTAAACAGAATAATGATACTGTTTTTCAGAAAAACCTTCTTGTTCATGTTTCAGGCTGAGCTGTGTGAACCACGCAGAAGATCTAGCCTCCAAACTACTCCAGTGTTTCCCAAAGAACAGATTGTCAGCACAGGCAGCTCTGAGCCACGAGTACTTCAGTGATCTGCCCCCACGGCTATGGGAGTTAACTGATAGTGAGTATAACCACCTCCAAATGGATGAAAAACAAAGATTCTAGTTCAGGCAGATACATGTGTGTATGCTAACCCTCACATGCAGGCAGCTTCATGGACACACACAGCCACGCACAAAATACGTGACTGCAATTGTGTAGATTGAAATTATATAGTTAGCTTGACACAGGACAAAATGGATTTTTTTTTT
>VZRN01005751.1:3057372-3153384 GCA_013397935.1 Dasyornis broadbenti | reverse complement strand
CCTTCCTTCCGCGCCTTCCTTCCTTCCGCGCCTTCCTTCCTTCCGCGCCTTCCTGCCTTCCGCGCCTTCCGCGCCTTCCGCGCCTTCCTTCCGCGCCTTCCTTCCGCGCCTTCCTTCCGCGCCTTCCTTCCGCGCCTTCCCTAATCTCCCTGGTTTTGGGGTAATAGGAAATAAAATGGAGAGACCCAATAAAGATGCTGTGCTAAATCTTTCTGTGATAAGAAATTATCACCTCCAGCTGTTCTCTCACATGCTTGCCAGATGTTACTGCCCTGATAGTGATCCCTCTGAATTAAATCCACTTTTCTTTAGGGTTTGGAAGGCAAAAAGATTAGGGGAGGAATGCTAACTTTGGAAGCAGCAGTCTCTGGTAGATTGGTGAAAGACAGGGACTAAAGGCAGTAAGTTCGTAATTGGCTCCATCATCACTGATTAGAGCTTGTCTTTAGCCCTCAGAACTTGGTGCATCTCTGAGAATTTCTGCTGTCTTTAAAATACTGTAGAGCTTCAGCTGCCTGTCCACAACTCACAAATCAACTTACCACTTGAAAAAGCAGTAACCTAGGACATGTTTCTGAAAACCTAGATAACGTCTGTCAGGCTTGGACTACTAATAGGGTCTTTGTGGACCACACTGTGTCATTGTCTTGGGCTCCAAGAAGAGCAACACATTATGCCAGTGCCCGTGGGGAAAAACCTGACATCTGGAGTTAGCCAGGTCAATGCTGAGGCTGCTCCCTACTGGAGAAAATTAGCAAATATGTGGTAATGAGCTTCACTGCACACAGAAGAATCTGTCAGCAGTGAATTAGATGGGGCCTTTTGACCATATCCAAGCTTCTTTAAAGCTTTGTGATAAAGCAAAACATTTTATTTTGTGCCTGATGGTTTTCATTGTTTTGTTTTTTTTTCCATGGGGAGGAAGCATGTCTGTGGAAGCATTCCTCATCTGTACATGCCTTGTTGAGTTATACTGTACGTGCTATAGTTGTCCATCTTTACAGATCCTGTTATATTGAGACAAGAATGGACCCTAAGAAACTCTAGAGCTCTGTTTTCATTTGGCTAGTGGAATACATGGCTAAAGCTTGTTCCTCTCTGGAAAAGGATGAGTCAAATAGTAATTGAAAAGACAAGGCATTACCTGATACCAGATAGCACGTGATGTTTGCTTGTGGTGATTTATAATCCCCAGTTCCCATTGGTGGACCAGAGACACGAGATGTGTTTCTGGCCTATTGTCTGCTTTCTGGAGCCAGCAGGGACAGCTTCATTCAGGATGGTAACACCATATGCTTTTAAAGTATTTAACCTGTATTACCATAATGAGATCCCCTGGCTTTATAAATCTCTTTGACAATTCACTGAAGCAAAACAAAAAGTGGTCTTTATTTGTATTGCTTCACCACAGGCACATGCATCTGAGCAAGCCTGAATTTCAATTGCAGGATGCTGAATTCTTTCTTCTGTGTCCATTTAAGCCAGCAACTGACACCAGCACAGCCAGTCGAAGGGACGATGGCGTCATTCGGGTCAGCTCAGCTGTGTAAAACAGAATAAAGCTGAAGAGGTGACAGTTATGACCACTATAATGGCAAAAAGTGCTTGTTATTTGGTCGCTTCTGACCAGGCATGTTCAGCAGCACAGAACCATTATGTAAAATTACCTTTTTCTCTTTGCTAGCTAGAGACGTGACTGTTGTTGCATCCCCATCCAAATAGTTTCATTTTTATTTGTCATCCTCAGTTTTACATTTATAAATTGTTTAAGTGTGTTTCTTCAGCACTGCTGTGTGGGAACATAATTTTTGCCTGCCTTGCCCATGTCAAGCCACAGGGAAGCTGTAGTCCAGCAGTGTGTGTGTCCAGCAGTCAGTATTGAAAAGTCTTTTTAATTCACTGCTCCCCTGCCTTTACTCTGTTCTGGGTATCCCAGCATTGCTAAAACACTGTGGAAAACAATATACTGTGCATCTAAGTCTTCATCTCTGCAGCTTCAGGGGATAAAATTGTGGTAATTACAGTGGAGAAGGGTCTGCATAAAAGAGAAATTCTGGACTGAGAGGCTACATATCAGTCAGATTTTGTCACTGTTGATTTAATAAAAAACTGAAAGTAGCCAGTTGTGCTTTACATGTGTGAAATCTTGAAATTCAGTGTAAAATCAGATTGGGAGAGAAAAACAGAGCTATAAAAGCACAGCAGCTACCAGTTTAATTTTTTACTGCATTTTTTTTAATAGAAGGATTTAGATAAATGTGTACAAACAGTCATTGTGCTGCTGCAGTTGAAAAGATGGAAGCCTAAGCACTGAGGATGGGAGGTTTAAATTTCTCTTGCATCTTTTAGTGCCAGACAGTGTCTATACATGAATGTTGAGGGTCAGTTTAATTATTTAACTAATACTGGATTTGCATAAATTGGCTTTCCTGAAAAGGCTAATTAGATGCAGTTGTGGTGGGCAGCTGAAAGCAATTTGGGTTTGAGTCCAGTAATGATAGTACTAAACAGACTTGAAATTGTATCATCAATTTTGTAAAATGTTAGATTAGTATTAAGCTGTGAAAGATAACTGAAGAATCCAAGATATTTTTTTGGCTCTCTAGTGCTTTTAGTGCTATTATTTTCTCATGTTAACAACATGGCTTTATGAGACTGTTCCAGCTGTGCTTTACTTAATATTGAAGAATAGGATCATCACACTGCTAGAATATACCCTAAATTTAACACACAAGGGAAAAGCTCCAGTCATTGGTCTACATTCTACTTGTGATATCTATTATCTTATTTCTATTGATCTAAAATGAAAGTTATGGACTGAATTTTGCCCACTATTTAACCACAAAGAAAATCCTGCTCCCCCCCCCCACCTTGATTGTACTCTGCACAGCAGGCAAAATGACTGAGCAAATAGCTGTCCGGTGCAAGACTGGCTTCATATAAACTGCCCATCTTAACCTAAGTGGCACATGGGGACTGAGGATGGAGGAACTGTCCCTCAGGTACCCAGGTATGCCCCAGTAAAGGAAACCCACCACTTGATCAAGGAGCTCATAAGGCTTAGAAAATATGCCTGATGGTGTTTTTGTGTCAGTACTGTAGCAGCTCACCTTGTCTGCTGTCATGTGAAGTAAAGTCACTTAATTGCTCCGTGTAAGTAGTAGAATGCACGGTCTCTTGACTTTCTTTATGAAAAGGGTTGGTAACCTAATGCACAGAGGTGTGGAAAGTGAATTGGGAAGGATGCCTGGTGCTCTCGCTAAGGAAGCTGAACACCAGTTGTGCTGAAAGACTGTCCAACCTGGAGACTGAAAGCCCAGGACAGCATCTATGCCTGGAAATAAGTTTATGGAAATAAGTAGGCATGATCAGGATTTCTAAAATCATGGCAGTCTCTTTAGAAAAGAAAAAGGAAAGAGAGGAAGCAGAACAGAGAGGGGAGGTCTTCACATTAATTGTTATATACTCCACTTGGCAGGACAAGTATTTCAAACCTCCATTGCTAGGAGATATTGATTTCTTCCCTGCAGTTATGTACTCTGTGTCATTCTGTGTGAAACTAGTGGCTACATATTTATTGACTTTTTTTTTAAAACTGTAATGCGTCGTGGCCAAATCAACTGCAGAGCTGACAGAAGGAAAACAAAGCGTTACTACTATCATGGATAACTTTTGTCGAAGGAAAATACCCTATTTCCTTGTACCATGGCATAGTATAGAGCCTATTTTCAGTTCATTTCTAATGCATGATAACTTGCCTTCAGCACTGTGAAGATTCATTTTCAAATAATTTTTAGTGGAGAGGTTTGTAATTTTATAGTAATTTATGCTGTAGGAAAGATATTAGTGATATTTGCATGAATGCATGTGCTCAGTTGCACTGCTGTTTATCTGTCTTTCTGGTTTGTTTGCTCATAAATTTAGGAGACGAAAGGTGGAATCTCTGTGCCGTAAGTGCACTGTATTGCATTATTAATATTAGGATAGCAAGCAATTCCCATTGGACGGTCTTTGTGGTCTGTTCGTGCCTAAGAAGTGTCTAGGCATGAAAGGCCGTTTGAGTTCCAGTGGGCTGATAGTCTGGGATGACATTTGAATGCGGCGAGGACAATGTCTAGATGACAATGACTGGGAGAGAGGCAAAAGCGGGTCTCAACTCTCCCTATTGTCCCATGGACAGTCACCTCTCCTTTAGGATTATTTCCTCACGTGACTCCTCAGCTAGGCTTTGTCTAAGAGGAAAGTGGAACCACTGGAGGGGAGAAACTGAGGTTTCCAGACAAAGCAGAGGCTTCCAGTGCTGACACACAGCCCATAACCCAGAGAGACAGCAAAGCTAATGAGAGGCATTGCCTCTCAGGCACCATTTGCAGCATTCAGAGGTAACAGAACATTTTACTTTTAGCCAAACTGTGAACAAAAAAATGAATTTTAGTAATTCCATATACCAGAATTTCTTCTGAGGAGGACAAGCTTTGTGGTGCCATTTTGAATCTGTAGTTTACATTGCCTGATTCTCTATGAAATAAACAAACTAAATCAACCACTGCAAAATTAGGTCTTAAGGCAACACCCAATAAAGTAAATGTGCACTGAATACTCCTAGATGTGGGAAGATTCTTGCCTAAAAAATGTGACAATAGTTTACAACTCAGTTAATAAATTACATTAATTTATACTGCCCCATTAAGTGGGATGAAGATGGGTGGGTTTCCCACATCCTCCTAGTGTTAATTATTAAGTCGCAAGAGGAAAACTCAAAAAATTTGGGAAAAAATACCAAATTCTCAAATAAAAATATCTAATGTAGAAGAATAGCCCTGGAACAGCATCTTTGGATATTTCAAGAAGTGGAAACAAAAATGAGTATTTCCATAATTTTGTGGTCTTGTTATAAATTATTAATATTGTTTTGGGCCATATATGTATTTTGAATTCGTAATTATGGGCAATCATTGTCTGCCATTAATAACCTAGATTTTAATTCTGTATAGCCACTTCTGCAACCCTCTTTTGATGTTAATATAAAGACTAATTATGCATTTTATTTTCTGGCTTTTTTAATTGTAACAATAAAATCACAGCCTTTTCGTTTAAGTTTTCTCCCTGAAATTATTTTGCAATTGCTTTTAATACCTGTCTTGTTCAGTATGTGCATTGCATGTGTATTAAAATCTAGTTAGGTTATAGTCTGAAGGAAAAGAAAATCTACACAATTAAATCTGTCCTTGCCTGCTTGAAAGATTCAGCAGTAAGTAATCTGTCGCATCATAAAGGAACAAAACTAAAACAACTGAGTCATTATCATGACTCTGCTTGATTTCAGCCCATGAAGTGACATCTAGACTCTGCAGATACTATATTTGTTGTTTTATGTATCTGTGTGCAGACATTGGTAAATACGGAGGTGTAAATGTTGCCAGTATTTAAATTAGGTTAAAAGTGCTATTTATGGCTTACATCAACAACAAAAAAATATTTATAATCATCCCTAGGAGAAGATACTCATTTAACGAGCTTACAGCTCCTAATTAATTCTGTAAAGAACGCCATTTGGCAGAGCAGAATTATGAGGTTTGCATATTGATGGTGGCAGGGAAAAATGTATCTGTTTTCTATTTATATGGTAAAATTAACTTCTGTTCTTTTGAAAATGGCACATCTCAGAGGTATTGCTTTCAAAATGATCTCAGGGTGTAAAGAAAGCAGTAATAAGAGCACCAGGCATTCAGTTCTGTCCTAATTTTCCCACCAGTTTTTCAATGTTTCAGCTGCCTCAGAGACTTAAAATACTCTCATTAGGTAGCTGCAGAGGCTGCCTGCTTGCCTGCTCCATCCCTCTCTCTAGCTGCCTCTCTCGCTCCCCCTCTCTTTCTCTCCCTTTTTTTCCCCCTCCTGCCTTGGGAGTGACTATGAAGATCATTTGCTGGCGTGATTGGCAGGTTAGAGCATTCGATCAGATGAGTTCCTCTTAGTGCGGGTCAAAAAGGCTGGTTAGCAGGAGCTGTCGAAAAATGCCAGCAGCATTCGAAATGGGAAATGTCATGACTTCCAGGCAGGGGGTGCCACCTGGAACAGAAAGCCCCCAGCTCATTAGCAAGTTACAGGATGCAAGCTTAACTGGAGGGAGCAGAGGAGGAAAGATAATACCCAATAGGGAAAATTATTGTGAAGTGGAATTGATTTCATGTATAATTTGTTTATCACTAGAGGGGACAAATGCTGTCCTCCTGACATGTGCAGAGGAGTGTGGACTATGAATGAAGCAATTTAGCATAATCTCCAGGTTGAGCTTAGGATTTAAAGAATGCCAACTTCTTTCTTCCCGACTGTGGAGAAGTGATCAGGTCATGTTATATTAATTAAACCTGACATACTCTCAAATGGTTTATCTGGGCAATTTTAGCAATTTAACAGAACGCAGTAGATATGAGTTACATTCATTATTAACATGGGGCAGTGGTTTGTCTTCTGGATGAAGTGGAGTTGGGGGTTTTCTGCAAGCTGCTGCTGTAAAAAGACATGTTTCTGTTGCAAGTTGAATTATAAAAGAGCTCATTTTTAATGCTTAGTTGGACTGCATAAAATCAGAATGCAATTTCAGTTGTATGATATAATTTTATTTCCAAGAAAAACTACATACCATTAGAAAATATGGATTTAAAAATAAATAAAGCATACAGGCTTACCGTATAAAATTTAATCTGAAATGAAGACTACAGGGTCTGCTGCCTATCATGGACTTAAAGGATGCATATATAAAATATCAGCATTGCAAGATGCTTGGTCTTCTCCAGGATATTCTATAGTGGTGAAATTGCAGGAAAACTCTTCATCCCAGGCAGTTTAACAAGCCCCTGGCTATTAATATTGCTAACCATTCATTTGCTTCACTGGTCTGAATTTTCATATAAAAGGGATATTGCATATCAGTAGAAATGACTGCATAGATTCCTCCCCACCCCGAGTTTCTTTCAGAAATGTTAAGAAAATAAGATGGGATCATGGTACCTGCCAGACTGTTTTATCATGGTATCTTTGTGCAGCTTTGTGTCTAGCTCTGTTTCTCCTGAAGACAATGGGAGAATTCCATAGACTTCAATGGGAGTGGGGCTGGCTCCCTTATCAAAACTAACATAGACACAACAATACCATCTCAGACTGAGAAAATGAGACTTAAAAGCTGAAAGAGTCCCTGAAGAACTATTTTGCAAACTGTATCTCTTCTTGATAAGGAATTTTGTCTTTTATATATTAAACTCCTCTCAGAAGTTTGGAGCTCATGCTTAAGCAGTTTCTTGGTTGGATGCTGAAGAATGTTTGCTTACTGTTCAGATTCTTGATGATGTTTTTTCAGCTTTCATTTTCTTCCATCCGTCAAAGTTTTTAAGTTGATAATGGAGTAGCTAGCATTTGCTTTATTGAGTAACCACAGGCTGTTGGATTTCCTTTTCTCCACCTAATGTGAACCAGAATCAGATTTTAAAAGGGAGTTTCTTAATCAAAATATTTGTAGAGTCTTACAGATGAGTGTTTTCTGTTTTGTATTTCATGAAAAAAGCTCAGCATTAACAGCCTGCTAGTTTGCAAAAAAGAAAAGTTACTAAAGCACTGTAAGAAGGGCATTCTTTACCTTCCAGATACCTTTTTAGTGTAAAGTTCTTTCAGATAGGCACTGTGAACACTGCTGAAGTCTGCACTAATGAACACACAGGCTCAGTCCTTTGCAAAGCTGAATAAAGAGAGCAAAATATCAGAATAAAATATCCTCTGTGCAGATCCCATGGTAGAATTTTTCCCACCTTGGGTAGCTCTGCAGATGCCCAAGTAGTTACTTGAGTATGAACTATTTAAGTGAAAAACTGGAAACTAATTTGAAAAGTTCAGAAAGTGTTCATTACTTAATGTCTGCTCTGGTACTTTGTTTGGGGAAGTGATACGCCTTTAAATTATTTGTATAGAATTTGAAAATTAGGCTTCTGTTGGGAAAAGAGAGTAAACTGGGAAATCTCCAAGTCTGTTACCTCTATTGGAGTAAAGACAAGGATCAGTAAGCACTGGACATACCTGCTAGATTTTAACCCTGAGGTGTACTTGAGGGGGCTGGGGCAACTGCAGTGTCTGTCTGCAGCATCTGGCAACAGCTGCTTGAATATGAGCAGAAGGATGTTTTGGCTCAGAAATTTGGCAGGTGCAGATAAGCTCTTTTCTAGGACTATGTGTGACACAGGTTAGTGACCTGTGTATGTCCTAGGTTCATGACCAAAGAAGTTATCACTCAGAATTACAAAAAATAGTTAAACTGCTAATATTTTCTGGCAAGAGAAAAAAAGAAGTGTAGTCTGAAACAGAAGAAAGAATTTAACCATTACTCCTCATTTTTTAACCAGACAACTGCTGTTTTTTCCAAACTGACAAGTATTTTCTCAGCTTCTAGGAACTTGATAATTCAAATGATGAATAGTAGCCAGAAGGGAATTAGTAAATTCTTTGCTGCCCTTCAAAATTTATTATTGATGCAGTTGTTTGTCATTCACTCAAATCCTGACTTTTCTATTCTAATTAAATAGTGGTTTGTTCCTTGACTCTCTAGGGAAGATCAGGCAGAAGCCTGATGAGTGGGAGAATCACATATTTATCATCTGATTTTTATATTTTTTCTCCCCCAAATTTCCGAGAAATCACTGGAACTTGCTAGTGTGTATTCTGGGACATTACCAATCTTTGTGAATCACTTTTCAGGCGAGAAGAAGCTCTAACACATGGTCCATATTCCATCAGTGACTCCTTTTATCATTCCTTGTGTGTGAAAACACTTTCTGTATGAATTGCCTTTGTCTTTTTAGGGGGTAGATATGTAGAGATTGTTGGAAAAATCCAGTAAGCCCTAAGGTCGTCTAAATAACTCTACGTAATGTGAGCAGCTGTTGATGAAATGTGGTTCAATCAGTAACATTTCAACTTTTGCTTTATGTATTATATTTCAAATTAAATACAGCAGTATAAAACAATCCATAAATTGAACCTACAACTGGGCCATACCATTTTTAAAAAACGTCTTTAGTTCTTGACTTTGATATCATTCCCTATTTAATCTTCTTTTTCATCTGTGTTGTTAACTTGGGCTGCAGTAAAATGATATCTCTCTCAAAATTCTTTTCTAAGACTTTGCCTTACACCATTTTGGGTTTTTTTACTAAGTCTTCCCTCCTACATTAAATATCCCACAAATTATTTACATATATTGCTAAATCTTTAAGGAGGTACGTTTAGCTAGATTGAGCATATTGAAGATTTCTTGACATGACCATGTCAAAATCCTTGACCAGGAATTTTGTGCATAAGTCTTGATTTTGGTTTTCTTAGTAGCTGGAGCATTGCTTTGGGATCATTAAACCTTGCCATTTTTCCTCAGAGAACAAAAAAGCTGAGATATTCTGAATTTTAAAGTCCTGGATATGCTCTCTTGTGTAGGCTGTCCTCCTCTCCCCACAATCATCTCCAAACCTCATAATTTTTTTGGAAACTTCTGTACCAGCTTGTGTGATATCAAAAGCAGGAGAATTGCTAATGAGTCACAGCACTGCTCATGTCACCAGACAGCAGGGCATAGTCATCTCTCCTTCATCCAGACTCCTAAATGCAGGGCAGAGAAACTGTAGCAGACCTGGGGATTTAGAAAGATGTTTGAAATGTGCCTCAATGGAGCAGAGTGATTTAGAAACCTGATTCTCTTTCTGTGAGTTACTGTGGAAGGAAGAGAGTAAACGCAACGCAGTCTGAACATACAGGTCCTTATAGAACCATTAGAGGTAGAGAAAAGGTCTTCAGGGTCTGGACTGGAGGAGGCAACACAGCTCAAGAGCAGCTAGAACACTGCAGGCAAAAAAGCAGGAGCTCCACCAGGTGAAATCTGCAAAGCTTCTTGTCTGTGTGGTGTTTCTCACCTATTTTATTTGCATGGAAACAAGCATAGTTTCTTGCTAACAAGCATCAACATTTTCAGCTCATGTCTATTGAGAGATGCTCTGTTTTAAATTTCTGTTGTTAATCCACTGTGTATTGTGATCACAATAATGCACAGAAGTTAAACAAACATCCCCCACCCCCAAACCTCCTCCCCTAAGAAAACAAAATCCCAGACCATGATGATAAAACAGATCATTAAGATTTTCAGCAACAGCCTGTCTGCTTGGCTCTTAGAGTGTTTTTGTCTGACATTAAAAACCGTATTGGTCCACAAATTTGATATAGTCTAGAACTAAAGGGAGCGGGAAAGGATTTTAGAAATGTTTTGCCCACCTTACTTTTTAATATTATGATTCTTGTTTCAGAACAGTGTTTTTACTCTAGTGTTTGAACTAAAAGAATTGCAGTTTTTTGGTTCTTAAGTATTTTACAAGTTTAAAGCAAATATGGTATATTTGTAGACGGATGCTACTAAAAAGTGAAAACAGGATTGTTAATATGTGAACATAAGTAAAATAAGTTGTTACATGACCATGTTGTCCAAAGTTTTGCCCTCTCTCTTCCTTACCTCTTTCTTTGTTTATTGACTTTAGTTTTTACATTATGCCTGAGACATGGAATATAAATTCTGTAGTTCAGAGATCTTACTCACGTTACTCATGGAAGGTTCTACCACATTTTGTGGCTCTGGAAAAATGCTGCATAAGAATAAGCAACCTCAGTGCTGTGTTTGGCCCTTATGGCACAGTTGCTGAATTTGCAGTGTTAACACACAGTCCCCCAGCACATACATACAAACACATCATGCATTCTTTGCAAAAGCCAGTGATTTCTTTGCTCCTGGAACGGAAAGGAGATTGGAATGTGAAAACATTTAGCTTTGTGGTCTCTTGTTTTTGTGCACTATGCACATTTATGATGGAAAGGTGTCCAGTAAGTGCCAAACTTTCAGAAAGGCAGGAGAATTTCAGCAGATGCAAAGCCTGTAAGTAAGCAGAGAGTGCTGTCACCCCTTCTTTCTTTTAAACTAAACCAGAAAACTGATAAGGGCAGACTTGAGATCATATTTTGCCTTTTAAGGTAAGTAGTCCATGTCAGCTTCCCAAAGCTTCCCATCTCATCGGTGATAAACATGAGCTGGATCCATCATACCTTGTCTCTGTGAGAACCCCACTGCATGCAGTGGGACATGGTATATGTTTGTGTTGTGGACAGGAGGGAGGAAAAGTGTGTAGAATTCTTTACATCTGCATAACTTGAAGATTTTGTTCAAATACATATACTCTGGTGCTAATGGAAACAGAGATCGCTTATCACCATATCTAAGGAATTAGAAATGTATATTCATGATTCCCTGTTACCCAAATAGGATGTCCATCATTCTGCATTAATGACATAGCTCTATTCTACTCATTTCATTTTTCTTTATGTTTTACCCAGCTGAATAGCTCAGTGCTGCCATGGGGTCCTGTATCGTATGGCAGACTTTGCCTTTTGAACTGCCCACATCACAGTTTTCTGCAGCTCCCTATCTCCACCGTCATTCCTTTTCTTTACTCTAAATGTTTCCAAGGAGGAAGAAAAGAAAGAANAAAAAAAAAAAAAAAAAATAAAAAAAAAAAAAAAAAAAAAAAAGAAGGGGGGATGTTGGGGTGCGGGAAGCAGGGGAGAAAGAGACTGCTGTGGAAAAATAAAAGTTTAAAAGAAAACCAGAATGAATGCTTCACTTGTTGGCTTTTAGCACAATTACCATACCTTAGGAAATATGCAGGGAATAGTTAATTATGACTAAATGAGCTCCTTTTAGAGTTCGTGGCAGGCCCCAGCATCCAACTGTCAGTGTTGTGAAAGATTGAATTAAAAGGCTGGTCCCCCTGTCAGCCGATAGGATGGTCTGCTGGGGGAAAATAGACAGTGAAAAGATAGCTGGGTTAGAGTAGCCTCAGCAAGAGAAACACGTATAGTATTTGCATACTTCTCCTGCAAAGGGGGTTTAATCCAAATAAAGGAGGAGATTTCAGTATTGTCAGCCAAGGCTTTGTTCAGTGTGAAGAGCATAAGGAAATCTGATGAAGGGGCCTTTCTGAAGCCCTTAACACAGACTGGAGGTTGTTCTAGTAAAGTTATGTACTTTGGGATTGTTTACACACTGTTGTCTGTTTGAAGATCTCCTAAACTGAAAGACTCAAAGTATTCCTCTTTGATAATACAAAAGCGAGGAATTTGTCTGGTAAAAATTACTTACACTGCAGACCTGAGCAAGTTCTTTTCATTATCTTCACAAAATACCCTAAAGTTCCTTTTTTTTTTTTGGTGTAGACAAAGTTCCCCAATACTTCTTGGCCGAGCTCATATATCACAAAATGTTTTCAGACTAGGCGAAAAAAAGGGAGAATTATGTTCTCAAAATGCAGAGAGAACAAAAATCAGATACTCTTCAGGCTTGAGGCAGACAAAATCTTGCTGTCTCCTCCAACACAGTTCTTTTTTAAACAAATAGACAGTTTCATACCAACTAAAAACAGTGTTTTGAAATTTAGTTGGGGTAAAGTGTTGTGTCTCTACGAAGATCTCTTCTGTATTTTCTAGGTGTTTTTCTCACCTGAGAGATGAGCCAGAAGCCTCAAACCTCTTTTGTACTTTATCTATAGCAGACCCAGTTCATGCCTTAAAGCTTTTCCAGATGAAATAACTGATCTGTATTTCAAAAAACCTCAAAACTATTTAAAGGTGGTGGCAGGCAAATTATTCCTCCTTAGAATGACTATTCATTTACAGTGTATACCGCCAGCTTCCAAACTTTTCACATGAGACAAAGAGCATCATCTCAGGGATATGATGAATATTTAGGGATCAAATAGGTCATCTAACAGCATAGCACCTGAAATAGATGGCTTTTGCTTTTTGTTGCTGCAATTTTTTTGTGTGATTGCCATAGTCTTAATGATTTTAGCTAGTACTGAATTTTTAATTTGGTTGGTAATACTCATGGAAATAGTTGTGTGTGTGTGTGTGTGTGTGTGTATAGATATATATACATATGCACATACATAATAGTATATATATGTATAATTTGTTCTAGAAATGTGTCTGTACATATGTAGCTCATTTTCTCATCAGCTTTGTAACTAATAGTCATTGTAAAGCAACATATGTTTCTTTGTAATGCTTTGCGAGTGTTAGGGTGAGCAACGTCCTGGCCTGAATAAAGCTTGAATTTTCTCTAGTAGAAATGAGTACTGTCTTTAAGGCTTGGTGAAATTCTGGGAAAGAAGATGAAGCAATTTCTAAGATACCAGAGGATAAGATGTTGGATATACCTGTATGGATATATTTGTGTTTACTCTAAAGTTGCTTAATAGTTATAATTAAGGGGAAAAATTACAATCCTGTTAATATTAATAAATGAGTCCACAGAAGATGAAAATTGGCTCTCAGTTATACATGCTGTGACTTGTTTGGGGTAGTACTTTTAATCTGAAATGATTCTTTATGCTCACTAAGAGACAGACATTAATGTTTCAGCTGACTTTTTGTTTAGCTATGATAAGTGTGAATCATTAAACACTTAATCATCTATTAGCCTTATTTTCTCCCACATGGTTGTCATAAATTCTCACAGAAACATAGGCAGAAGCAAGTCTGCAATCAATAGGCCATAGGGCACCTCCAGTCCTCAGACTGTTGATGCAACTTAAAAATCAGTCGTCAGAAAGAGGAGGTGGTTGATGGAAAATGTGCTATATCCTGTTGCTTGCTGAGCATTATCTGCCATCTGGACTCAAGAAAAGCCTGAATGAATTCCAGCATCTCCCTTTTTCTTCCACCCTAGAGAAAACTGGAAGGGGAGATCAAGTTTTGGTAAAAATGGGAGATGAATTGAGGCATCAGTTGGCACTCAGTGTGCAGTTCACACCTTCTCTTATTAGTTTAATTTATTCCTTAAAGTGTTTACCTTTTTCCAGCTGAAGTGAGCAGTAGAAAATAAGGTACAGTGTTTCAAAAGGGTTATTTACGAAATGGTATTTACTGCTTGGAAGCATAGCAGTGCAATCTGTAAAGTAGTTTTTGACTACCTAAAGAGACAAGCAGCTTGAATCCAGCCTGGGTATAATGTAGCCTGCAATTTCAAAACAGTTACTTTTATATTAACTCATAAGTTTTTATTGCTTCATAAGAAAATGATAACATCCTCCTACAGTGCTTACCTCCTCAAGGAGATAAACTGCTGTGACTTTCTCACGTGCTGACCATCTTTGTGCAGCCTTCACTGGTTATAAATAACTCATACTCCAAAACACACTGTTGGGAAAACAAAGGATGGATCGTGGTAGTAATAAACATGTCATTTAAACCTTACAGGAAAATAAATGTGGTTTATTCAAACATCCCTTCTAAAGAATAGCTAATGGTAATATTTTAGTAACACAAAGAGGGAGATCTTTAAATGCTTCCATTCCTGGACTCTGTTCCCACTGAAGGCAGTGGGAGCTGCACGTACAGATCCAGAAGGCTTGCAACTTGAATAGCATCTAATATGGAGTTGAAGAGTTTTTAAAAAATACTGGGCTCACTCCAACGCTTACAGTCTGTGTGTCGTGAAGTGGTGTTTTCACTTCCATCTCTTCCTTTTTGTTTCACAGTAATGGTGCAATCTCCAATTAGAACTCACCCTTTGTTAGCAGCAGTCAACGACGCCTCATCTCGGTTTGCGTTTTTCCTGTGAGAAGCGTGTCAGAATTTGGGGGGACTAAATATACTCCTTTGTGTGCGAGCTTGTCAAGCACCGCGCTGTGTTCACTTTCCCACCAGGAAGGTCAGGCCGCTGGGGGGCCGCTCTATTTTCTAAAATGATCCCTACTGTCTGTCCATGCTGTCTGACAGATTGAAACAGTTGTCTGTGTCACTGCTTTCAATGCTTTTTAAATGCTTCACTTTCCTTGAAAGACGTAAAATATGTAGGCAGTGGGGGGGGAAAAATGTAAAAGGAACTATACTTTTTCCAGCTTAAAGAAGCATTGGGTTTTCTTTTCTAAAGTAAACTTAATTTTGTTTAAAATATAAGATGACTTAGGGAAAAAAAACCCCACCAGCTAATCTTGAAGACTGGGTAAGTCACAGCTTACATATCCTGTTTCTGAAACCTTGTTTTAAAATGAGGGCAGTAAAATTATTAAACACACATTCATTCAGTAGCTGAAGTGAAATAGTACATTTTCTTTGTTCACTTATATTTCAGTTTAATATATTTTGATCTGAGGTATGTGTAAAGCCTGAAGAAATTGGTAGTATGCTGAGCCTTCAATACTCTCCAGATAATTGAACTAATTAAATCTTTACCAACATTAACACAACTCCAGCATTCCTTGGACAGTGGTTAATTATTGCATGAACATGGCAAGCTTAAATTAAACAGATGAAAATAGAATCCTGTGGAATGGGTATTGAGTTTATTCTTTATTCATCTTTTGATAAGGTTTAATTAAAACTGCCTCTCTCCATTGTGGTGAGAATGAATGTGCTTGTTTTCTTAGTGAAAGCCAAATTATTCACTTCAGCCATGGTTCAATAATCAAAGCATTTGCAAAGTTTTGGGTTATATTGTAGCTGTGGAGATATAATTGCTGCAATTCTCTGTGAAGGCTTTATCTTTTTATTACATTGTCTTTTAGTTTTTTACTTTATTTAGTAAATTAGAGCATCCATTTTCTGATTCACTATTTCAATTTGCTTTAAGCAGGGCATTTTTGTCAGCAGGGAGTGAGCTGATGAAAATAAAACTTAAAATAAAATATTGTTTTTAATAATTGGAAGAGAAAAAATAGTTTCCAAACAAATCTATATTCCAGTCTTTTAGAGTAATACACAAAATAAAATTTAAGCACATAGCAAAAGCTATCTTTATCAAATGCTGAATATCAATAAAGAAATGGTCACTTCTTTTTATGACAGTAACAGAAGGATGAACTCCCCATGCTTATACAGTGGCTAATTGATCACTGAGCAAAAATTGGTGAAAGAAACAGTGACGGCTCATATTGTTAGAATACGCAAGATTGTAAAGTTACTTGACCTGCTTACTTGTGTATGAAGTGCAAACTGCAGCACTGGTGATACAATGGAAAAAAATAAATCCTTGAGAGTCGTGAAATTTTGAGCATGAGCAAGAGCAATGGGGTAGCACTTGCGTTGCCATGGACTTGCCTTTTCACTTGTAAAGTTGTAGACCTGAGCTTCAGCTCTCCTGTTGCAAATTCATGTGCATGCTTTGAGAAATAACACAGCAGATAGGAAATGGATCCGTGTTCATTTAAAAGAAAAGTTCCCACTCTCTTTTCATACAGTTCTGCAGGTGACTTGGACCACCAAAAGGGTCATGGAAGAAGTTGCAGTTTTATTTGTATTCTGGTATCTCATTCCGTAGTGTTTTGGATGACATCCTGGCAGAACCTTGGTTTCCTGACAGACTTTTCCATTCCTATTTATAAAATATTAATTTCACTTTCTCTGATTTATCACAAGCAGCTATGCCATTGTTCTGTCTTGGGCTCATATTGTCATTAGGGGATTCCAGGCTGGCATAGTGGTTTTGATTTAAGGGAGGAAAATGTGTTTCCTTTTTATTTTGTTATTCTAAGAGTTGTTTCTCTTAGAGTGAATTTCACTGGGTAATAAAAAATTTAAGACTATGAGTACACCAAAGGAGAAAATAAGCTGAGGAGGGAATCTCTTGAACCATGGAGTTGGACTTAACTAGTAGTTCTTTCTCCTTTTTTAGTGATAGTAGTGTGCTGGGTGCATGTCATGTGAATCCAGAGCTATTTGGAGTCACTGGACAAAGGGCTGTCTGCTGGGAAGCCATGTCAGAAAGGTGTTGCTCGTGTTATTTGCCATGAAGGAATAGCATTTGAGTCCCCGCCAACCGCTGTTAAGATTCTGTAAGTGCAGCCATTTATTTGCACTTTACACTGAAGTCAAGATTTGGTCTGCTCTATTTCTTGAGGTATGGGAATATGTCTGGTCTGGAAAAGGGGGAACACTCTGTGTTAGCCGTGCATTGAGTGTGTGCGTATGGTCAGTCCTGTTCTAATGGTGAAAGTTGTATTCTACTTCCCTGCTGATAGAAATTCCCTCCTAAATACGTTAAATTAGGTCATCTCTGAGACCACACATCCCCTTTATCTGTTTAGGGTCTTTTTCCAGATAGACCCTTCCTAGTTTGTGAAATTTATTTTAACTTGGCATGTAGAAAAAAGATATGGAAGAACTGTTAATTTAGCTGAGTTCTTTTGTGCTATGTTTTGTCTTTCAGAGCACTGGAAATCTGTTATTCCAGAAAATAAAGTTCTGAATTATTGTAAGGGCTTTACTGTATGTTGCATGAATAACACTCTGTTAGAGGTGTGTTTACTGCATGAAGAGATTTTCCAGCAATTAGGCTATGGTTCCACAGTCACTGAGGTGGGGTCTGTGCTCTCCTGCCTTCGCAGCAGCACAAATTTGCTCTGGATTGAGAATGGATGCCTGATCTCATTTGAGGAGAATACAGTGGCACCATGCTGGTTACTGGGAACCACCATAAAGCCTGCTGGTTCAAGGTTAACTCATCAGTTTAGGGGTTTTTATCAGACTTGAAACAACAGGGTTAGATTGTACTGGGTCAGCATGATTTTAACTCAGTCATAGGAGCTTTAAAGCTGGATTCATAGTCTTGTCACACATACTTTTGTCAATCAGACTTTCCTGAACTCTTAACTGGAAAAAGTCATCTTCTAATACATGGTTACATTAAAATAATTTTACTCTATAATCTATTTTTAAGTTGTGATAACGATCTTGAATCAGATAGGAAAAACCTGATGTCCTGGAAATAAGAAAGGGATTCTAGCTGGGGTTGCTGAAAAAACTGCTTGCTCAAGAGATCATAATCTAATCTGAATGGATTGAAAGATTTGAAAGTATCTTCTTTAAATGCGAAGAGATTGTTGCATGCTAATTATTTATTAATATATGTGGGGTAATACCTATTAGCATTTTTGAATATGGGCTGTACTTCACTTTGTCAGCTTTGCATATCATCCCTACAGATGTCTTAATTTAGTGAGATTCTTAAGCACTTGGATAATACCAGGCCTACACCAAAATGCGTGTTAATGTGTTTCTTAAGGAGTTTCCCAGCCCTCCCCCAGTAGTCATTAGGTAAAGCATGCCTTCTGAGGAAGAGCAAGAGGACAGACAGGACTATCATGACTTTTGACTGCATTGATTCATTTTGACATGTGATTAATTTTTTTGTCTAATGGTGAGACTCCTACCTGTTTATCAAAATTGATATACAAGCAAGAATAATTCTGCTTGCTTCCTTAATTTTTTTTTATTTGGCATAAAAGCTGCAGGAGTGCAAAAAGGTGATTTCCCTAAAAGCAGGCCCATGTATAATTTACAGGGATACCACAAAGAAATTCTAATGACTTACACATACCAAGACTATTATTAACTCACCTCCAGGCGCAACATTTACATGGTAATATGTCATCATCTTTGCTATCAAATAGTACTTGATCTAATACAATCTCATGTTTTCTTTTTTTAGTAGCTGCTATGTCATGATGATTGTCCTGGTTTGAAAGATGTGTCTGTTAAGGAAGGTGGGAACCTCCCATAGAACAGAGAATATGACCCCCGCATTCCCTCTGAATTATTATAACTTCGAAATCAAGGGCTTTCAGGCAAAAATATGGGGAAAAGGAATAACAGTTCTTTACTAATATTTATAATGAGGCAAACAAGCAACAGCAACAGTGACAGTAACAAACAAACCAGAAACCCGGTGTCAGCTTTCTCTGGGCTGCCAGGCACCACCCCTGCCCTTTGGTGCAGTTATGGTCACGGCCGGCAGGGGGCGCTGTTGGGTTCCCATCAGGGCAGGGGCGATGGCACCCGTGCCTGCAGGGGTGGCTGTGGCACGAGATCAGGTCCCTTCCTCACGTGAATAATGGCGGATGGGCTGGATGGCAGGACAGGCTGCAGGGAGCTCAGGGCAGCAAACTGGGACAGCAGGGCTGGCTCGCCCGGGGATAGCAAGCAAGAGGTGGAAGAAACTCCGCAGCTGTGGCAGGAGGCGGCGAAGGTGCGGGGTTACAGCGTAGCACAAAACAACTCGAGGCAGCGGCAGAAAAGAAATGGCAGGGCTAGGCAGTGGCAGCCGGACTCCTCCATAGGGGGAAGGGTCCCAGGTTTCCCCTGAGGCACCCAAGTGAATGATAAAAGCCCTCCCCAGTGACCATTGGTGTTAATAAGGTGCTAGTTTGACGGCTGTTCTTCAGCTCACCCAGTAAGGAAGAAGTGCAGAGCTGGGCTCCGGCAGTCACAGAGAACCCTCTCACAGCAAACAGGAGCTCAACTGTCCCCTCCAATGCCCACAGCCCACAAGAGCTAGGAGTGGCCAGGTGCTCTCCTCCCCGCACCCTGGCTGCATCTTCTGTATCTCTTAAGTACCCGTATTTAGGGTCTCTTAGCAACAGATGGGACAAAATTCTCTAAGAGAAAGAAAACAAAAGGAACAATCCTAACCTCCAACAATGATATGTCCGTGTATTTGCTGTCAACTTAGTTATTCCTTCTTCTTAGGAAGTTCTTCATTATCTGCAGGATGTGGCTGGTCACTAGCCTGAGGTGCACCATAAGGCCTTGACATTACAGTGTTTAAAAATCTGCTGCCCTCTAGAAATTTTGGTCTTTGTTTAGGAGTGTGTCTTGTGTATTATGGAGAAGAAATGTCTTTATTTTACGTTTGTCTTAGGATTTGGCTCCCCTGGCTCAGAGTAAGGCTAAGTTCAGTCACACCAAGTACCATGCAATAGTATATTAAATAATACTCCATCATGCAGAGATCTTAGGCCATGTGTTCAGCTGTGCAGACTGCTTCCCCACTCTGCACACAATCTGTTTTTATTGAGGTAATTGGCTGGCCTTTCCATTCAGGATTCATTCCTGCCTGTACAATGGTACTTAAATGTGCCAGTCATAATCATTTGTAGATGGGAGTCTTGAGTAATTATTGAATTGCGATATCTTAAAAGAAATTCTAGGGGCCTTATGCAGACAGATAGGAAAACAGCATGTAGATAAAAAGGATATTGCTTTAGGAGAAATGTTAATGCACAATTTCAGACAACCCCATGAATGCATATTATTAATGGAATTCATATGATTTTTAAGAACTAAAAACTGAGACAGAAGTAAATTGTATTTATTGAACTTTCTTAACTATAATTATGTGAGAAGTCTTACAAAAATATAACCAAATTTTTGAGGCTAGAAAATACTGCTTCTAGGTTCCCAGTGTAAAGACTTTGCTCACTTCCTCATCTCCTTCAATGAATGGGGTCAAGATCCAAGCATCTACACTGATGCGAAGAAAAACTGCTTTGTGATGAGCAGGAGAGGTGGTAGATGGGAGGATTTTAGTCCATTTTTTTGAGAATGCTGTCAGAAATATCCTTGTATCCATAGAAGGTAAGGTAGCCCTATTTTAACTATTGTGTTAAAGAGTCTGTATGCACTGTTTTAACTATATTGGATCCTCTGAACAATTAAACAGCAAGTGGTGCCATTTTAGACAGGTTCAAGAACCTTATACCAGTGCCAAAGGAGGGTAATGCACAAAGCTTGAGTGAAAATAGCACACACAAGCACGCCTCTGATTTAGTCATGAGGGTTCACAGTTAAATAGATACCTACTTCATTGCCTCTTTATTTCTCGATATAGTCTTTATTATTGCAGATATTTCAGTCTTTACCTATGAAGACATCTGGGCAGCTGACCAGTAAGGTAATACCAAAAAGATTTCAAACTCAGGATGCTTCAGGTAACTTTGGGGGTTTTTCTCCCCAAAAATACCCAGAATTCTTGGTACTCAGGCTAAGGAGTAGCCTTGCCCATTATGCACAGTGCATTGCTGGAAAAGAAAACAAAACAAAAAACCCAAGAAACAAACAAACCCGACAAACAAAACCTACCAAAAGAACAAGTTAAAGAAAGATCCTGTTTAAATCAATAGTATTCATTTATGGAAGAGCTGAGTAGTTTGAAATGAGCTGGCATGTGGTAACTAACATGACACCATGCAGCTATCTCTGATTGCCATCACCCATCACAAGGGGTCAGAATCTAATAGAGATAAGCAAATATAATGACAGAAAAAAGCATAGAAAGGAAGATGACCTTATGATAGACTTGGATGCAGAGTAGGCCTTTTCAAAGGAACAGGGTGGAACAGGTTTTCAAATTCAGAAGCAGAGAAGGCATGTTTTGATGTACCGTGGAAGGTGCTTGACAGAGGACTTCTTAAAATACAAGGCTGTATATTTTGCTGTCACATGAAACTTTGTACAGGTAAGTCTGAGTGATTTAGCATTAAAGGGCTTCAGAGGATTGTTTCTCTGAGTATAGATAAACTATGGCTGTTAACATATCTTGAAACCTTTCACTTATTTTTAACTGCTCCTCAGGCCAAGAACTGACACCCGCTGCCATCCCCCACCAAATCTGCAAAAACCATCTTCTTAATGAAAGAAATCCAGAAGTGGGAGTTAAAACTTTCCATGTTCCTTGGGGTTTTATATAATGTTTCATCATCCCAAGGAAATCTGGTACTCTTAAGTGAAGAATCAAATCTCAAAGCACTGCACAAGTAAATGGAAACGCTTTTGCACACTAGGGACCTTTTCATCATAGTTTTGTGTTTCAGGGGATTTCACAACCTTTACTTGAGGGAAACAAATATTCAAATCCCAGTTAGACCAGAGTAGAGGAAATATGCCAGGTTCAATTACCACTGGAATTAGCAGCCTATGAGAATTTTACCATTTGTATCTTCACCATCTTTTTCATGAAGTTTTACATAAGCTGTACCTGGGATGTGACAGCACAGAAAAGGAGTGACCACTTTAAAACTACTCAGAAGAAAGGATCTCCCAAAGGTCTCAAAACGTGCTGTAGTCCTGAGCACCATGTTTCAGGTGAAGTCTCTCAGTTTTTAAAATCTTCATTTCTATGAAGTTTCTGAAAGTGAAAATACACCTCCAAGTATATTTATGTTTATGTTTACGTTTACGTTTACGTTTACATTTACATTTACAGTCAATCTTTTTTAAAGACAGTGAATTTGCAAAAACCATTTCTCTATTTTTTCTTATTAGTTTGAATTAGATGAAATATATGAGAAGCATAGTTTACTACTTGGTGTTGAACGTCATTCACACTCAAAAAAATAAGCAGACATTTTATTATCCATTAAAAACAAAATCAAATTAGCAGAAAATACTTTTGAGATATTTTATATATCTGAATGCCACACAAGTGATGGTGATGTCCATTTATATACGAATGCTACAAGAGAGATGGTGATGTCCCAAGATAGGTAACATCTATGGATGATGATAGCCAAAGAACAAATTAGTCAGTATGGACTGTATTTTCTGTGCTTCCTCTGTTTGAAACGGATGCAGTGCAATAGTATTTCACTGACTGTGGCAAGGACCATGGATTTTCTGGGTATATGAAGCTCTGTGTAAACCTGTTGACTGCATGTGGAATGCAGATAGCTTTGATATTTTCAAGTAAGTAGTATTCTAGATGCTGTGTAGCTTTGGGGGCTTCTGACATATTTTATCTATTTCTTTGTCCTTAGAGATTGATGGATGGGAATGTGATTAGCTCCACACTTATTAGCTCACATGCTAAACCCACCCCCCATCTGTAACATTTTTAGAGTACCCTGTCTACAAGATGTTGCAGCCAACTGTAGTGTATCATGTCCTTGTTTCTAAGGCACTGCTAAGTACTTAGTATTGGCTATCCTGTTTCCTTTCCTCCTCTTCTGTAACTGCTGTGGCTTCCTTTGGTAGCTGAGGTGGACTTTTTCTCAGTCCCAGGCTCCATCTCTACACAAAGAGAAATACATCGGGAGAAAAAGTTGACATTCTCTGAAAATTGCAAAGAGTGTTTCTACTCAACATTTTTTTCACCTTTGCTTCATATAATGGGATTCAGATTTTTACTAAAATAATACAAAGGTTGGCTTAAATCACTGATACTGCCTGCCTTAAAAAGGTAAAAAATGTTATCTCAGGAAATCAGCTGTGCCGCACAGTGGGAGGGTAGACCCAGTCTCCATTTGTGTAAGAAATGTGAGTTCTGATTCTTCTCACACTTACTGCAGGACAGGGAGGAAAAGCTCTACTGAAGTCAGTGAAGTTGCACCAGTTTAAAAATAACATGAGGTGAGAAAAGAATCAAGCCCCAGGGTATTTCAAAGCTATGTGCTGAATCACTGAATCATAAAAAATAGGGCAGGAAGAGCCTTGAGAGGTCATCTAGTCTATCGTGCCTTCCCCAAGGCAGAATCAGCTCTATCTGTGTCATTCTGACAGATGTTTGACTAACCTGTTTTTAAAAACATCCAATAACAGTGATACCACCCCTTCCTCTGGGTAGCCTGTTCCAGAGCCTTTCTATCCTTACTGCTAGACATCAAGAAAGACTTGGCTGTTCCTGCTGTGGTTTGAATCCATAGTTACTTCTATTTGCTGCAGACACGAAGAACAGTTGAGTTTGCAAAAGCCGTTTCAAATTTATAAACACTTCACAGAATATTCTGAGTTGGAAGGAACCCTCAATGACCATCAAGCCCAACTCTTTCTGTAATGTCTTATATAGGGATTGAACCCACAAACTTGGTGTTACTAACACCATGCTCTAACCAACTGAGCTAAACTTTGGTCCTCTGTAGATTATAAAGTGACATTTTTTTCAGTCTTGGTAAGGGATTTTGGCTTTTTGAACTCTGTAGGACAGTGGTGGAGAACAGAGGATTTGTTTGGGATTTAGAAAACGTAGACTGAAAATTCAAGTTACATATGAAGAGGCAAATTCCTACCCAGCAGTGAGACCTTCTTTGAACAAGTGAGTACATTCTCTGCTAGTAGAAGAAATAGTTTAACAATATAGATCTATAATAAAGTCACCCTTTTCAAGGGTGTTCCTATCAGAAGAAAAATCAATCTTCAGGCTTTCAGCAAGCAACTTGATTAGGGTAAAATAGTCAGTAGGACTTACATTATAAAATCCCTCTGTGATAGCTGTCCTTCAGATCAAGGCCATGGTTTCATGTTAGTATTATTAAGTGACAGTGATTTTTCACCAAGAGTGTATAGACATATGAGGTTCAAATCACATTGTAATGTAGCTGCTCTGAAATAGATCCACATCTAACACATAACACATATTGGACATATTGTAACTGTACTTCCGGGGAGTAGGAGTATTTGATGTTACAAAGTGATGTTTCTCATCAAATACAGGAGAAAACTAATATTTCAGACAAATGTTTGATTATACAAGAATTAGGTTTTTAAAATGCAGGTATGGTCTTTATTTCTGTTATCAAATTATCCTGATTTATCATCAGGCTTCATGTTAGGGATTGTTACCCTGCCATCAAAACTGTAGAGGGTAAAGTAAAACCTAGTTTGCCTAGTAAAAGTCTGTAGGGATCACCTTTGCATTACCAGTAATTTCAGATATTTTTGGTTCTATCTTCAGGCTTTTCAGCATGGTTCAGGAAAATGAGTAGTCCAGTGTGGACGACTGAGCTAAAACGTGTTGGAAATGGGTCAGAGTAGCAACTGTGTTGTAGAGCAGATTGCCCCTGATTCTCAAGCTGAAATGTACCAGCTTAGCCCTGTGCCTCTGTCTAATCCTCCTTCCTACTAATTAATGCAATGAAAATATCATCCAGAAAATTTAGCAGTTTAAACCTGTTTCTAATGTTTACACATGCTTAATGTACAATGATGATTTTTTTTTTTTAAAGGAATAGTAAACCTTTTGAATGTCAAACAGATTGTGCTGCCAAGATGCGTTAGTGCAGGCCATACAGATTGCTTTGTTGTGTTCAATCTAATGTAAATTTTCTTCATTTTTATTTAAAAACTACATCAAGAGCATATTTTTTACATCATTATAATGAAAATAATCTTAGGTCTTGGAAGAGGTTTTGTAATTCTCTGCTGTTTCGTCTGTTTTGCTCCATGCTCATTTTTCTTCTTTTTGACCTTACCGTACAAATCTGTAATGAAAAATATTGATTGACTCCTAGAGTAGGGGATTGCAATGTCATCATTTCATGCTCTGTTGTTGGCTAACAAGGCTCTGTAGTTTTTATTTAGAGAGGCCCGGTTGCAGAAACAAAAATGAATTGTGTTAGCCCCAGCTGCCAAGGTTACAGAGCGGGCGGCTTAGAGAGCTCTGGGGTTCCAGGCGAGAGAGGGATTGTCTCAGCCCAGCAGGTAAGGGATAGAGCTAGACAGACACTGTTGTGTGCAAGATACAGACTGACCCCAGCAATTCATAAATCCGAAAAATTACAACATTTTCTGCTTATCAGTAAATTAAGTAGACACTCAGCTGTGTAATTAACCCTTTTGAATGTTCAGCCATGATGCAGCTCTTTTGAAAGCTGTGTTCTGAATGTCTCCCTCACAATATCCTGGGAATATCTTGGGTGCTCAAGGTACTCTGTGTTACCGATAGGTAAGACTTTATAAAGGAAAGGCCTTGTAACATGGCTCCAGCCTGTTATTTAGGCTAAGTAGAAGGGAGCTATGGGAGAATGACTCAGCTGGAATAGAGAGATGTGTGAAACTGAGAGACTGCTGCGTGACTGTGGCATGTCCACATTGTGATGTATGGTGGTTGGTTGACTTGGGCTTCTTGTGCCTTAAAACTGTGTAAACCGATAACCAGCTAACTGCTTAAAAAGGCCAGGTTTTTGGCAATAAAGGGCACTCCTTTGCACCTGCCTGGGGTCCCTACATCACTCATCAATGCCACAACTCATGCACTACTGGCAGTCTGCTATATAGTATATAAATACTTAAATATTTCATATATCCATTCTAAGGAGTGTTCTTCCTTGTTCTTACATTTCATGTTTAGTTATTTATTAATATATCTTTATATGTGTCACCTAAAACATTATATTAAATTCTCTGAGCTGGTATAGTTGCTTCAGGTAGAGATCATGGAATATATGAAAGTAAGCCAGATACTCAGCCCTTACATGGCTCAATTTCAGGCAAATCTATGATCTTAACTGATGGAAAACTGTTCTAAAAAGTCAGCTGTCAAAGTTGCCCAACAATTCCAAACTTTCATTTTATCTGTGTATAGGCTTTACATGAGACAACAAGTTACAAGCTGCAGATAATTTTAGATACTTAATCTCTTTACCTTTTTTTGTTTTATTAGTGTTCTGTTTTAATAATTTCCATTTTAATAGAGTCCTGTATGACTAATTCTCAAATTTTAAATACAAATTTGGAAGGCCATCAAACTCTGCCGCTGCATGCCAACACAAAAATCATTGCAGCTTTAAAAAACAGTAGGAAAACAGAAGACAGCTCCTGCAGTGATGCCGAGCCAAGATGAAATAAGCAGACCCATGTAACACAGTTCATATTTTTCTTTTTTTCCTTTTTTTTTTTGTGTTTTGTTTTTTGTTTGTTTGTTTGTTTGTTTGTTTGTTTGTTTGTTTTGTTTTTTTAAAATGTATCCGTGTCTGACTTTACCTTCTTTGGGTTTTTAATCTCTATAAGGCAACAGCCTTATCAAAGTATACCCCTTCATCTCTCTTGTCAGAGAAACTTGTATATGGTGAGTGCATTTTTAACGCTGACCCCAGTTCCTCCCTAAAAAGAATTCCACATAATTCTTCAAAAGACACTTGTAAGGTTTCTTGATGCAGAGTCCTTCAGTTTAAACAACAGCTGAATTGTTACTACAGAAGAAGTAAAAATACAGGAAAGCATGGGTTTGCTCCTTCAGTCTGTCACTCCTACGTGGAAGGAAATTTGCAGGCACCTGGGCTATTTGTCCAAAGGTACTTTTGAATAAAAAAGCTCCTCTTGGTGTTTGCTTTGCCCTCGTTCCCCAGGAGGAGTTACTGTCCTCTGATTTTGTATTCCTCGTCTGTCTCTTGGGTATTGAATTTGTATATTACTAATCATAGTAAATCAGGAATATCTATTAACTTCATATTCATCCACACACATTGTCTTCTTTTGTGGACTTTCTGAGGTTTGGTAATCTTGGCTAAATTTAGTGGGCAATGTAACCAGTATTTTCTTTTTCAGACTAAGATTAATGCCTTAATCTTAGTAGGGTGTTTTCTCACACAACTGCTAACACTACCTTTACCTTCATTTGGTGTTATCCACGTGGTATTTTTCTCTAATTCCACTCTATCAAGATGCTGCTTTCTCATGCCATTTCAGTCCAATTCTGACATTTGAAAAAGTACATTTAGTGCAGCGCATTTCCCCCACCTCCCCGGGGTATCTGATTTATCATGTGTATTTGCTTGCTTGTATTTCATTATCACCTACTATTCACATTTGCATTTATAAATCATGCATGAAATTCATTTGCAAATCTGCAGCCCTTCTTCTTCTGCAATATCCCGTACTGTAGTTAATATCCTTTAACATAAATTAAGCTACTCTTTTATTGCACTGCTTAATATCACATACAAGATTTCTAGGGTGTGATTTTTTTTCTTTTTAGAAGGCTCACCAAACTGTGTGAATATTTTTAAGACCATTCTTAGGCATTGGGGAAAAATTACCGTATTTATCACAGTAAATGCTTGCCAAATTCTGCTTTTGGAAGTAAAGCTACTTTAAAAAGTATACATGCATAGCAAAAGTTCTTATGCCCACAGACATTTTCATTTGTTTCATACTCGCGTCACTTAAAATCAGATGAAAGACTTTTTGGAAAATACCTGCTTGGAAAGTTTTAAATCATTACTGATGCTTTTTCAGGTCAAGTTCAAACCTTTATGCAAAATTTTTCCAGCACTAGAATGTATTGCTTGCCCTGTCAGATAGATAACTATCTAGTTAGCTGAACAGAAGCATCAGGCAGCATGTTATTTCTGATCCTGTGTTGCAGAGCATATTGTTTTCCTTTTAATTAAATTGTTCCGTGGTGTTCTACCCTTAAGATTGTGTGCTTGCATTTCATTATCACTTGTTATTCAAACTTGCATCTCATTTGAAATTTGCAAACCTGGCAGGTTTTTTTCTATCTTCGCTATAAATTATTACTTCATTTCCCATCTCAACTGTTAAGAGTGCAGCCTATTTTTAATGGTGTTTTCTCATGTGTAATGTTTCTCCAGCTCTGGATTCAGTCAACTTTGACTTCATTTCCCCCCACAAACCTTGCTAGATCTCCATGATTTTATTACTTTTGATTTACTTTCTTTATGCAGTTTCCATCCTGATTTGCTATTTTCCTCCTGCTGCCATAGAGCACTTCTGTTAAAAACTCCTCCTTCTGGTTCAAAATAAATGAAAAGGAAGGAAGTAATATGAGATTTATGGAGTGAAAAGTACACTGGTTTGTTTAAGAGGGGGCAAAAGTGTAGTTGGTTCCTGTCAGCAAAGAAAGAAGCTTCTAGCACATAGTAATTTTTTATTTTATCCACTCTAAAAAGGCTAAGAAATCTGTACAGCTTGTAGCAATCTGTACAGCTTGTAACCAAACCAGGGACAATGTACTCAGCTTCCTATTAAATAATTATCATTATTATCTGCTTACAGTATGTTTAAGAAACTATCAGTCTCTGCCAGTATGCCACTAAGGTTCACAGTAAATTGCTTTGATATTTGGATTGCTTGGTTTGTTCCCCATTTGTCTGGAATGAGAATGAAGTTGGTCCCATTTTTTTCCTCAATCTGACCCTTCATTCCCACCATGTGTGTTTATGGGATGCTTAAAATTACCCATGGAGAGGCTGAGGGAACAGCTGAAACCAGGACTCTGGATCGAATCTGCAGGAATTTCAAATGAAGTCCCTGAGTGTTGTTTCACTCTTCAAATGGTTTTTCTTTATCAAGATTGAACTGTCTTGTAGAAACCCATTCTCATTTTTTACACCCTGGCTTTGCCAGTTTTGAAATCCAGCTGTGAAGTGTACATCTTGAATGCACGCCCATGTACACATACTTTACATATTCATTCTGAATTTACCATGCTGTGTTTTTACAGCCCCATTGCAGGTCTCTGTGGAAAGACCACCATAGGAGCTGGATGCAAAGGAGAGGGCTGGGTTGTGGGCTGCATGTGCTGATTTAGCCCTTGTTTGGCATTGCTCTTGGGGGCTTGAGCTGCCCTGAAGCCCCTGGTGGAGCCTGAACCTCTCCTCCTGCTCAGATAGAAAGAGGAATGAAAGCAGGTTTCATTCAGCATTGCAATGAATGGCGGTACTGCTGAACCCAGTGCCATGAGCAGAGCACAGAGCAGGCATCTTTACAGAGAAAGCCTTTCCCAGCCTGATAAGAAGTGTATGGTGGAGAGAGTTGTCCTGCTGCTGTTGAACTCCAAGGAGTTGAATCCACAGGCAGAGGAGTCATTGCCAAATGTTATCTACCTGTACACCAAGGATCCTCCATGGGATCACCTGCAGAGCCTTGGAGGCAGATTGGGTGATAGGTGGGAGGTGAGAAGAAATAATGGGATTGCAGCTATGTGGACCAACCAGCCATTCTTCATTTCCCACAGGGTGGAAAGCAGGAGGAGGCTTTTGTCTCCAGAACAGTGTGGTCCTCAGCCATGCCAGTTTCTATGTTTTTCACAGGGAGTGAGAGCAGAATTGTATCTTTTCTGGTTGTACAGGCTCAGTGCTCTTTTATTTGGCTTACTATTTATTTAATTTATTAGAAGTTTTCCTGTTTAAAAAAAAAAAAAAAATTGGGGAGAGAAGTCTTCATTATGTCTGTAAGTGGTACAGGAACTCAAGAAAAAAAGAAAGGTTTCATAAAATGTCATATTTAGGAGATGATAACCTTTCACCTAAAACCAGAAAAAGGCACGTGATAGAAATATTTATTGTAGCAAACACATCTAATTTAAAAATTACTAAGTATATGGATAAAACCTGTCTGTGTAGAACCAGATTGTAAAGACAAACATTTACACGCATACCTCAGGACTGACAATAAAAATGGCAATCACATTGCTTATCAGTGTCCTTATCCATTTAAGGAAAATGCTTGTACATAATGTTAAAGTCTGTGAACACTTTATTTAATATTCAGCAAACATTATATGTTGGCAGTGGAAACCACGTATTATAGGCTTGTGGTTTGAATTATGGTTACAGTGCAACACTTGATCTTGCAGTTGTTTGACCATGGAGAGCGTCCTCTCAAATGAAAAACAGCACCATTTTTTGACAAATATTATCTGGCACCTTTACATTACTGTTAACTGAAAACATAAATGCTTGCTCAGGTGTCAGGTTCATTGAAAGATGTAGACTAACATTATAGATGATATCATGAGAGGAAATAAATAGGAATTTAGGGCTCTTTCTCAGTTTTTCACGTATTTTTTCCTGTCAGGAAGCTTCTGGAACTAAATAGTGGGTTTTTCCCTCTTCACGTAATCTCTACTACAGTAATTGTGAGGAGCATGGGCATGATGAGAATTTAACATGATCTGTCATCCAGAGTTATCTTTAACTCAGACTCTTCCATATATAGGAACATTTGCCTCAACCACTCTCATTCTAGTGTCCTCATAAGTGAGAGTATTTCTTGGTGTGGGAGGAGAGGAGGTATAATGGGAGAAAATATGTATAAAAAGCTTCTTTCTCAGCTTTGCCATATAAGTAGAAGAATTGACTTAAGCTTTGTACATTGCTTCCAAATCCTGACTCTGTCTTCAGCTTTCAATATTTCACATTCCTGAGAGTATGGTTAAGCATGCAGACACCTCAGCATGTGGTTCTTTTCCATCACCCCTGGCTGTGGATGCAGTTTGAGTCACCTACCTACACTGGAAACCATCAGCCAGTTAGATAAACAATGAAAGCACTGTATAGCATCTGTGATAGTGAAAGGTAAAAACTGGACACCTGAGACTTGTTACACACCAGTGGAAAATGTTTAATTACTACTGACAGATATTTTTCTTTCTGCTGATGAATTTAGAGGCTGTCACAGATGACCAGAACAGTTTTCCTTGTTTGTATAGTGCGGTACAATTTTTATCTACTATTGTAAATACACGTTCTTTTCATAAAGTGTTGTGGTTTACTGCAGAAAAATGCAATTTGTAGGATGCATATTGATGTTGAATCAAATCACGAGATTAGATATCGATTAGTCATTATTGTCAAGGTGCTAATGAACTCCAGCTCCTAAAGGATCAAAATTAAAGATTAGTAGGAAAATGCATACAATTAAATGTGAAATTTAATGTAAGAGTACCTGTAGATAACTACACTATGACTTTAAAATAACGTTCTAGGCTTAAGAACTACATTTCTCAAAAAACAGCTGAGTGATCTCAGAGGGCAGGTAGATTATCCTGAGTACTCCCAGCATCTCATGCCGCGTCCCAGTCTGGAGTTTTCAAGGTTCCTGCAAACATGAAAACATCCATATTGAGGCAGACTAAAAGTCCATCAAGATGAATATTTTGTCCCTGAGAGTTGCCATTGGCAAGTGGTAGAGAAAAGAGCAGAGGATGACACAAATGCATAATACTGTGTTTTCAGCCTGCCTCACAAGAAGTCTTCAGTGTAGAAACTACCAAAGATCGAATCTGGAGTTTTTTAGATCACATAATTATTCCCACATCCTCTACCAAACCAAATCTGTTTCTACTTTTTGTCTTCCTCTGACCCACTTAACACTCTGGGCTAAGCTTTTCCCCAGTACTTCCAATCCTGTAGGGAAAAAATTACGTTTTTGAAAATAAAACCACTTGTGGATAATTAAGAAAAAAAAAAAAATTAGGATAGTAGCATGAACTAACAGTACTGATTGTTCATCCTTATCATAGGTATAGGACATGTCCCTGAAAACACCTAACTTTCATTTGAAACAGTGACATGATTTCACATCTTTCCTGTAAGATCTGAATCATTACTATTTTCTGATGCTTTTTATCCATGTTAAACAAGAGAAAAGAAGTTACTCTGGGCACCCTTCCTCCTGTGCTAAAAGAAAACAAGCAAAATTTGTAAAACATGCCAAACCCTTTCTCACTGTGGTCCTGCCTGGTGATCCTCAACTGGGGGAGTTAAAAACAAAACAAAGGCAAAAGGTACTTCAACCTGCCACTGCTACATGCACAATGAAGAGAATATTTTTATTTAAAAGACAGCAGCTGAGCAGCACTTACTTAATCCGTGCTGCTTGAGGAATGGTGGGGGAAAGGGTATTTTTGTGAACGCTCTTCAATTGCTCCTGTGCAGCTTCATGGCCGTGGCTCCAGCAGAAACCAGAACTATAATAACAACATTGCAAAAGGCCAGAGTTAAGTTGCAAGCATTTTCAGTTACAGTCACAGTCACATCCAGTTTGATTGCTTCCAGACCTAAGACATCTAGTTTGGTTAAAAAAAAATTTTAAAAGACAGTCCCTCAAAAAACCATTTATCTACCTGAAAAGAACTTTCATGTTGATTAGCACGTATTCGTAAATGTGAATTTGCATTCTACAGACTTTAATTAAACAGTCCTCTTTTTTGGAAGTATTATTCCTATTGCTGTCATCAGCATTTGTTTTGTAACAGTGCAAAAGAGACAGTGAACTGTGCTAAGAAATCCTCCTCTCCAGGGACTGAGAGTAAGTTCCTTTGTGTGAAACTCATGTGCAGAGATGTGGGCACGCACCTAGAGGATGTGCTTAGCCTTCAGATCACCTATTGCATTTATACAGTTTAGTCTGCCTGAAGTGTATGGGTGAAAATGGAAATGTGCTTGTGTTTGTATATTCAGGAACAAAGCTAATTATATGTGTGAGTGAAGTGTAAATATTAAATATTTGATCACATGGCATTTTACTGCTGTCTGCGTAATCTACTTTTTTGTTGCTTTGCCATTTGTGAATTACAGTACCATCTGTGTTCGTGATGGCACCACTTCTAGCCCTCAGTTTACCACTATGCTGACCAGGCAACATCAACTCACATGCAGAAGAAAATAAAATAACTCCCAAATAATCTAAAGTTGCAACTGTTGAGAGTGTTTTGTTGGGGGTTTTTTTAAGGACGGTGGCTTGAGTTCCACACATACTACTATTTCCTACCCATATAGTTGAAAGCAAATGATGAGCCCATTTCAAAGTGTGGAAATTCCACTTACTAATTGTTTATTCTTGAAAATGTGAAGTGTATGACCTCCACTCTGAGGTATTTCTCCACAGAGAGAATTGCCGTGTCTGGTCCCAGACTGAATTATTTAGAAGCCGTGTCTCGAGCTGTCAGCCTGCAGAGCAGCTCTGTCACTGAAAGACTTTCTTTTCCTTACTAACTCTCCCAGACATGCAGCAGGATTTCTTACCAAAGCAAAAGAGCAGATAGGGGAACCCGTGGGAAGCAGAAGATGAGAATGCAAAGGGTAACAAAGAAGGGAAACATGAAGACTCTCGTTCAGTTATTGTTTAGGAATGTTAAAGGATGTTTCAAAAAAATTTGTACAAATATTATCATTTTTTTTTAAAGAATATAAAATCAAAGGCTTAGCTTTTTGCCTTGTATAATCAATAAATGTAGAATTTTTGCCAAATCCACAGCTACTTATTTGTTAAAAACATATATGAAGCACAAAGAACTTTTCAAATGAATTACAAAGATGAGGATTGCTGTGAAAATATTCTGCTACATGCCTAAATTATTGCAAATACTGTAAAGGGAAGAAAGACTATTTTGCAGATGGAGATTATTTTGTTAGTGGCTGTACCTCTGTTTTGAAAGCCTGAATATGTTTCTCCTAAAGATCTCAGTAGGCCTGGCCTATATGTGCATAAGTATATAATTTAGTTTTATTTATTTTGAAATTAAACAAGTGCATAAATTCCAGGCTCACGTGGAGATTCCTAATCAGCAATTCTCTCTGTAATTTTAGAACAGAAATCATGGGACCTTTGTGTAAGAAAACAATGTGCCAAGTAATGAAATCATTATGAGCTAATTGCAAGTTAACTACTTTAAGCTAGCTACTGGTTGCCCTACTCTTCTAATATGGGTCAATAATTATGTATGAAATTATGTTACCAGCATAACATAATAATTATAACCAGGATGTTTTTAACATAGAGTTATTGAGGCGTTCTCAATTTTCCAGTTCTGTGGCCTAAAATGGGAGCTTTCTACAGGGCTGTACTCTGAATCATCGCTCTGGTCACTTGAAAAGTGAAGCTTGTAGTGGTGTGTGTTGTTAATTACAGCATTTTGGAGGTAATTATCATGCTTACAGGATGACTCTTGGGGCCCACTGGTCTGCATGTATTGATTATCTAGCTGGCTGACCTATCCAGTGGGAAAATGGTTATGCCCCACAGAAAATAAGGGAAATAGTCATCTGTCATGTGCCCAGTAACGTTGCAGAAGGAGTTGGGGAAGTTGGGAATTCAGGTACGCAGACCTGGGGCGGTCTGTGTGTCACTTCTTCTCAGCTCCTGCTGTGCTCTACAGGCTGTAGGAAACTGATCTCTAGCCTGTGAATAATGCGAGAAGAAGGAACTGATGGGAGAAAAATATGTACTGTACTATGGTTTTGCAATAGAGTATGTGGCAGATAGGATTTCAAAGTGGAATGGGTGACAGAATTTCTCATAATTCTGTGAAAAATTCTTTTTCAGATATGTTTTTCTTATGACTCTTTGCCCCTTCCATTTTGTCAGGAACTTTTCTTTCCTTAGAAAGATCAATCCTTAGGATTAATTTTATTTTTAAAAAAGGAAGAGCTGTATTCCTATTCTTACAATAAAATAAGATAGCATTTGCAGATTAATGTTTTTCTCCAAGACCGTGGCTTAGAAGAGCAATCACAAGGCTGAAAGCCATGAGAAACTTTCCACTTTTTCATATTTCTGCCACCAACTGTCCTTAATCTTTTTCATTTATTCAGACGTACAAAAATGATTCACTTAAGACTGAGAAACTGTTTGTAAAGCAGGTGAAGTATTATTTGATGGATAGACTAAGACAGGCAGCCCTTGTGTGATCCTTTCTGATCCTAAGTACGTCACTTAAGGCCGCGGGTGTGTTGGTGTTCCCACTTGTGGGAGGGGAGCGTTGTGCTTGGGCAGCAATATTGATGTAGAAAACTACAGGGACAGCGGGGCCAGAGCAGGGGACCAGACCCGGGTCAGCAGCAGTGAAGCTGAGGAGAGACCTTGGCACTGCCAGGGGTATTCATCTGCATTTATTCTTCAGTTCAGTCTTGGCAACTCTCACTTGTCCAGTCTAAGGGGAAACCTTTCCCAGGAAAGCTGGAGGAAATGGTCCTGCATCAAAGATTTTCTGCTTAAAATAAAACAAAACTGGAGAAATCCAAAGAGACAAAGCCCCTTCACGCTGAGCTCTGGTGGCTCAGAAACCTCTCAGCAGCTCAGGTGTATTTGGGCCAGTGGTTAAGAAGACAGGGCTTCAGGGTGGGAAGAGGCAAAGTGGAGGAGGATGCCTTCAAGTGAATGCGTGTGTCCAAGAAGATTGAGTAATGACTGGGTGAGGGCAGGATGGTAACTGGCTGTGAAAAATAACTGCAAATGCATGTGTAAGTGAATGCCAGGCATGAAGGGTTTTGTGAGGAAGAGATTAAAGGGCTTACTGTGCAAGTGGGTGTTGGTATTTACGGTAAGGAGAAAGGGAGGTTTGTAATTTACTTGTGCTTAAGGTGGTAACTTTTTTTTTTTTTTTTGGACAGCTTTTTCAATCTTTGCCAGGGTCAGCAATTTTTAAAGTGATCCCCATGCCCATAGCAGATGCCTCATAGAATTGGATTAAACAGTAAAACTTCAGAACTTTTCAGAAGAAATTTGAAGGTCACAGAGTCCTGCTGGTTCAGATATTTGGGATGCTTTAGTCTAAATCGCACCATTTGGATTGTTTCAGCAGCTCATACTTCACAACTATACAATTTGTAATCAGGATGCTTTCTCCATTTTTATTCTTTGCACCTACATTTCTTATTTCCTATTGCTGAAAGTGATTACCCGTAATAGTAAAATTATAGAAACAATTTTGAAACAGCATAAAACTGTTATAGTTTCATCAACCCTTTAACTTTGTAGACAAATGTAGTCTGATGAAACCTTGTTGCCTGAATACCTCTGCTAGCTTTCAGCTTGCACGAGATTGCTAGAAATAGGAGACATTTTTTAGTGTCTACTCATCTCATTTGGTGCATATTTCAGCCAGAATAAATTCTCTGTTGCCCTACCCATGTCCTTGTTTCCTCACGCAAGATGTCAGGTTGGTAACTTGTTGTTGTTGTTGGAAAGCATAGTTTACTTCATCTGGTCGAAGCTCTGGAACAATGAGAATACTGTAATGAGAATTACAAATATCTGGATTCTGTGGACTCTATACAGCATGACATATATGACATTCAATATCCTGTAACTGTCCTCTGAAACAGGCAGATTTGGGAGAGATTTGTGTCTACCCACAGATCAGAATTATGTGTTTGCTATCTATCCTTATTTTAGAGTTATCTTAAATACAGTTACCAATTTCATAAAAGTGAAGTTTCATGAGGAGATATGAAAAAGTATTTTATGGGAAACTATTGACATATGTATACAAGGACAGACATTTATGTATACTAGTGTGTAGGATTCAGGAAATGTGAACATCTGGTTTCTCTTAATAGTCTTTTCTACTACTTAATTAATAAGAATTATTTTGATCTCATTCATGTCTGACCTGAAAAATTCATGAAATCTAGTTCTCTCTCAAGTGAACACATCTCCACTGTGTACACATATTTGATGTGTCTTTGTGAACTTAGTAAATCCATCTATTTGAAAGCACAATGTGAAATTCTGTATTAAACCGTGGTCTGCTACACACATGTCCATTCTCCTTTTATTTTCTTTGAACACAGAACACAGTAAAATGTATTGTACAGTGTACCAGTTTGATATCACTTTGATAGACATGATGTGACCTTATATACACACTCCAATGTACTCTAATCTGTGGTCTCCCAGCTCCCACTCTGCAGGATTTTTGCGATGTTGATGGAACCCTGTGCTTTCACAGAGCAGCTGCAGTGACCCCTCGCCCTGCTCACTGCTGCTGACAGCTGCCTACCATGTGTAGAGGAAACCTCTCAGACTAAAATCTCCCTCATAAAGCAGAGATCTTTAGATAAGCATGCAGGCCTGATCATGCTACTACTTTAAAAATAAATAGTTTAAGCCCAGAACTTTTGGTGTGGTGCTAAAAGAGTGGTAGCTAAATATTGAAGGCATTCTGCCTGGTAAAAATAATGGATATGTGACACAGTGTCTCCTTTTAAAAACAGAAAGAAGAAAACTTCAGTATAAACAATGAAAGGTATCCTAAGTGTAAATAATCTGCATAAGAAATGAGTTAATCAGTCTGTTAGGACAGGTTTGACTTGCTAAACAAGTCTCGTCAGGTTCTTCTGGTTTTATGTTTAAGAGCAGTGTCACAACTACCTTAAGTTAGAAAAACATCCATCCAATAATTCATGTATCAAATGAGAAAAGTTTATTTCATCTGAATTGTAACTTTAACCCACACTGTGTATTTACTTCCATCAGGATTTTTATTTAGAAAAAAATAAAACAGAAATGAAAGCAAGATTTTAAAATAAAAGTGAAGAACAAAGTTGGTTGTGATGTTTAATTTTTTTTTAATATTAAAATTCAAAATAATTATTAGGTAAAAACAGGTTGGCATTGTACTTCCTAAGGCATTTTTTCACATACAGTACCAAGAATTATATCATTGCTAATGTTTTCCCGCTGAGCTGCCGTCATCTTTTGTCTTGCTGTCGTAGTGCTACATTGATGTACCTTCCCCATTTGGGTAGAGGTCATTATCCTCGTGCCCGGCTGCATGGCCTCTGCTGTGCAGGTTAACTGCTTGAGGTCTTTCATCTAGACAAATGTTTTACCAGAGCTTTTGCTCCATGATGACACAAACTGTTCCTCAGAGGTCAAATCCAGATGAATTAGCAATGCTGTGATAGCATGTTCCCTGTATATTCACACAGTCATTCAGAGACCCATGGGACTTAAGGTATCAGCTTTGTGAAATGAATAACAATAATTATTAAAATGTCCTTTATTTTCAAGACTTTCTTCTCCCAAGTAAGTACTTTTATGTTGTCTTCATTTAGTATTTGTGTCATCGTAAAACTGGCTTGTCAAAAGAATGCCATTTTACAATCAATTTTGACAAATGTATGATAATCATAACAGCCAATTTTTACAAATAAGCTGTGTTCACAACGAGCTCAAATCACAGTTCACACATTTTTTTTTAATATGTTAGCTAATTCTATCAATATCTTCTTTTTAAATAGTAGCTTTGAGAGTATTAGCCATTCCCTGGGCATTTCTGGTAGTTTCTTTCTGTGCGTGAGTGATAATCAAGAGGCAAAATAACAAGTGAGAAAATGCCCTAAAGCTTGCTCAGCTGGGCTCAGATTTTACATCATCTAGTTTCTACTATCAGTTATAGGTTAAAAGGTCTAATAAGTACATATCACCATGCTCAGAATTTCAGTAGATTTCGTCAGCCTTGTCCCAAGCAGGAGAAGATGTGTACAAGAGCTAATCCTCTGCATCTCTTCACAGGAATTGGAATGCATTCCTTCAATTGCAAAATAGTATTTGATAAGACCTTGCTGGACAAAAGTGATGAGCACTGTAATTTGTCATACAAATAAAAGAGTTTTTTTCTTCTGCTGTTCATACTCAATTTAGGATCAGAGCTGAAAAAATATTTAGCTTTAGGGATGTGATTAAGGCCTACTGAAGCAAATGAAGTTTCTGGAGGTGCCAGTGTGGGGACTAGGAATCCTTCTCTCAATCTGGACTAAATTTCCTTTAAAATTTAAAAGTTTTAAGTTTAAAACCACAGAAGCAGGACCAAGGTCACTTGCCTTCCCAGAGATCCAAAAGGTATCAATGCATAGTAGGATTTCAGTATTTATTGCTTTAGCTGCAAATATTTAATTTATGTTGCAAATACCAATACACAAATTTAACACAGTAATTCCCATCTCTTCCTGTCTCCTACTGGGAAAACCACATTAGCTTCAAACAAGCTCTGTGTGGGTACTGGCCTCTTTGCATGGAGCCCCTGAAAGGGTCAGGGCTACAGTAGTGAAAAAGAAAAGATCATTTTTATCCATGTGTGTGCATAAAAGCAGAAATATATATATATATATTTCTATCTCAAGGTATGTCTTTTTGCCTTAGAACGTAAAACAAAGTGCACCTCTGAGCTTTGGAGCCAACACTTACTGGTCATGGGTGATAGCTGCAGTCGTGTTAGGAATACATCTGCTGCACAGAGAACCTGGGGGAACACTTCTGTTTGGATGAGCAATATATTAATTTTTTGTTGGTTAGGATGGTTAGGATTTGGGGCTGGGTTTTTAAAGCAGATCTTATTTAGTAGTACATACACAAAAATCTTCTAAAGTATTGTTTGTATGAAAGCATTGGGAGCCAGAGAAAATTTTCTTCAGTCTGAATTATGATTTAGACCTGGCAAAGACTTAGGTTTTGGGACTGGTTTCACTCTGGAGTGGAGGGAGATTTTCAGCTGAATAGGAACTGATTAAATTAGTGCTTAAATTAATGAGTGATGTCTTTTCACTGTCTGCTGTCCCTATTGGGGATTAGGCACAGTCTGCCAGGAAGGATACAGGGCTCATCTGAAATATTGAGGCCACGAGGATGCAGCAAGGGTATAGAGAACTGGCATTTTTTTTTTCTGTTAGGGCAATTAGTTGCATTAGCTTAATCATGTCCACATAGCTTGGTTCGCTATGAAATTTTCTGCTTTGGTACTAAAAAATGATCAAAGACTGACACTAGAATTTGATTTTTGTTTGTTGTATGAGTTCATTTAGAGTATGCCAGCAGCTGCTGCAGCCAGTGAACCTAAATAAATGCCTGTTGGATATCTGTTTAGCAGCAGGCTCCAGTTTTTTCAACACCGTCTCCATGTAACCTTTTAATCTAGTTCTTGTCTTTGACTTTTCATATTTTATATATTTAACCCCTTGATACAGATATTTTGCATTAAGTGATTTAGAAATCCTGATTTACTGCCTCAAGAGATTAACCAGAATTCCAGTATTCTTGCTTTATCTACATTCATTTACACAGACCATTTATTTCTAATAAATACATTGGTCAGATCATATTTCTCTGCAAACTCTAAGCCCTGAAAATAAATTTATGCAGTGACATAATGAAAATAATAAAAACTGTCTTGCATATTGATCTTATTCTTGCTTTAAATATCACCTTCCGAAGGCATGGTAGGTTTATATTCTCCAAGTAAACACCACATTTGAGGTTCATGCTGCAAAGCTCTAATTTTTAGTTGACTTCCAAGGGAATTTAATCAAACTACAGGATATATGATTCAAAGCAAAAAATGTAATTAAGAAAAATCTTTTTCTGTAGGCAAAGAGCAGCTTGTTTTCATTAATTTTATGAAGAATGTTGTTTTTCTTGGCTGAAAACTTAAACTCATGGGACAAAGGAAGATTTATGGGGTGATCCGCAAAATCACGCAGGTTTTGTGTTGCAGTGCTGTTTTTGCAGTGACCACTAGAGTCCCTATAGCTGAAAGTTTATCAGTATTTCTTTTTATAAATCTCTATTTTCAGAAAGAGCTTTTATTCAGAGATTAGCTTTGAGCTAAATATATGCACACAAAGGCTCAGTGTGTATGCAGTGTGGTAAGCATGTATATTTTAATGTAAACTATTTATAATATTTTAAGAGGTCTTACATTACAAGGAAAAATGAAACTGAAGTAAGTAAGAACAGCTATTTAGATCTTCCATTCATACACTGCTTGTGCTTCTTTGTCATTATGCTTTATTTAAACATACGGCAAACTCTCCAGCAGTTGCTGAAAGCCACTGGTATAGAAGATCAGAGACACGATGTCTCTTGCCCTGCTCCTTCAAGGTGTCAATGCCCCTTGTGAGGTGCTTGGGCTGAAGATCTATGTGTCATATAAAGTTTTCATCTTTGTGATCATTAGAGTGGAGGTGCAGAAGCAGAGACACAGCCGGGTTATTGGGTGGCACTTTGACTTCTTTCTCCCTTCTGAGTTTTGACCCCTTAGATTTGAAGTTCAAATTCAGCTTTAACTTTGACACAGGTATTTTTAAACCAAATAATGAGTTTATTTAGTTAACTGTATCAAATGAAATACTTTTTGTATCTTTAAAAATCTCTCTTTAAGAAGATCAGTAGTTCACGAACAGTAATGAAACAACAATCTTAACAGAATGCTCTTTCATTCCCCATAATGTCAGCAAGAGTGTCTACTTGTTTAATGTTGTAGTAAACAGAAAAGTTCATGGTTCAGTGCTTAAGCCTCTGAGCTGTCTCCCCAACTGTTCCTGGCTGCAGTACTTTACTTACTCAACAGGAAACTAATTTAATTAGTACAAAGAACAGGCCAGTACAGATGCCTGTATGAAATTCTTTCAGTTTTTAGAAGGCATGTGCTAAACTCCCTACATTAGATGGAAAAACAGAGGTTGTAACATTTACACAATGAAATATCTGTTAATCTGTATTATCAAAGGTTGCTGTCTCAAGTTATGTTACTGTGATCTTGCAACATCAAATCAGACAAAATATTTCAGTTGAAAAGCGAAGAAACTGATAGCAAATTTAAGACAAGCTTATGTTTCATATTAGGAATCTTTTCATCCTGTATGTGACTAACTGGGAAGATGTACCATTAGTTCTTAGCAACACTGTCTTCTTCTAAAGTCTGCTTCGCAAAATTTATTCAAGTGGCAAACTAAAACAGTACTTAGGAAGTACAGAAATTAAGGTTTCAAATTTAATTTCCTCTGCCTGTGGTTTATGCACTCATCTACAGTTTTCATTTGCCAGGATCATATACTGTTATTTCTCTGAGCCCTCAAGTCACTTTTCTAAAGGATGATGGATTGTGAACACAAATGGATAGTTAATGTTTCCTTTCATCTTCATCATTCAGTGTTTCATCCTATGCATTATGGCTATAGTGTCCATAATCTGCACCAGATATGGAATCATTAGTTTCCATGGTGGCTTTTCATGATGTGCATTCTGTCTTAGTTCTTTGCCAGCCTTGTGAAGCCACTTTCACAGTACCTCCATGAGCTGACATGGTATGAGGGTGTCCATTTGACGCACTAGGAGCTGAAGCACAGGTATTAAAATGGCAATTGTTAAAAATTAATCAATTATTCTTGCCTGATTTTTCAGGGCTCCTTGTGTCCTTTACTGCTCAATATGTTCAAATTGGATTTCATTCTGCATTGACCTCAGTTGGAGGAGTGAATGCTCAGCATATCTGCAGCTGCAGCCAGGATCCATCTTGGATTATAAAGAAAATGAGAGCAGCCAAGTGAATTTCTGTTAGAAAAAAAAAAAATACAGGTTAATATAATTTCTCTAGTATCACGTAGGAGCTCTGATAGTCGTTTTCTAGAATCATGTAGGAAGTATGGCAGAAGCAGGACTCAAACGCAACTTTCCAAGCATTCAGCTACTGAAACTCTTATTTTTTCTTATCTGCCCACTCAGCTTACTTGGACCTTCCAACTTCCACAACAGAGGATTCAAGGGTCTTATTTTCAATAAAACCCGTTGTCTTACAAAAGCAACATATAGTTTGAGCAGCAAATGTAGCAAAGGTTTCTTTTGGGATAAGAAAATGATCATGTGTTAAAGACTACTACAGGTGTACAAGGGATTAGCTATATTGCACAAGCACTTTAACTCCTTTCAAGAGTTATAATTTCCCAAGTTTTCAGAAACTGATAAAGTGGAAGAGGTTTTGGTGCATGGACCCATACTGATACCTTCTTTCACCTTCATTGAGATGTGTTGCCAGTGGGATTCATACCTTTCCACCCTCAGTGTGAGGTCAGTAGGTAGCAGTAGGAGGTGATTATCGTCTGTGTCAGGCTGACACAAGAGAAAACACAGTGCATTGTGCAAACAAGCTTACCTGCTGTTTGTTGGACAGGAGATAATGTTGTGTGACCCAGGAACAATAGGTCCTCCTGCTGCTGCTGAAGAGACAGGCAGCCTCCTGGCTGTTCGCTCTCTGCTGTCTGCCCACTGCCTCTCCATGCCTCTCTCTGCCCTTTTTCCTGACAGTCACATCCCTGTTCCCTAACCTGGTGCTTCAGCCTGTTTCCTCTCTCCTTGTCAAAAAGGAGTCAGCCACAGGATTGCACTCAATAATGCCTGTCCTGATTACTGTGTGTTTAACTTGAAAGGTATTTTTAATATTGCTCTGGTGCTTAGCAACCCCATATTACACCACCTCTCCAAAAATACGCCCAAAATGGTATTTGCAAGGATGGGAAGAAGAGTCCATCCCTATCTTATCAAAGTTAAATGTTATGGAAGTTGATTCTTTCAGTCTCAAGATATTATCCTTCTGACTGTTTTGTTTGCCTGCCTGTCCTGGTCAAAGATTAAATGACTGAGAACATGGCAAATCCTGGCTTTCTCGTTTAACCACTATTAATCACTTGACCTTGCTTTTAGAGCTAGTTTGCACAAGATACGTGAAAAGCAAAGAGCCTCACTCGCATGCTGGCTTAACAGGCAGCAGTATTTTCCCCTCCCATCTGCTGTGTTCATTATTATTTAAAAGCAAATCAGGAGGCAGAATTGGATTAGCAGAGTGGGTGGCACCAGTGGAAAACAAGCTCGGTGTTGGCAGTCACCCTGCCAAGTTCATGTGAAATTGCCCATTTTAGTTGGCAGCTTCAGCTTAGCTTGGTGTGATGACATATGGGCCTAGAGGGTAAGAATCTATTTCCATATTATAGCAGCTTCTGCTGTGAAACCTCATAGTTTGTAGCTGTGTGACTGCCTGGCTTTGGCTGCAGACTCCCCTCCTGGTCTGCTCTGCCACACGGCGCTCCTTGGCCATTGTCTCGGCATTTTTCCAAGGTCCCCTTAGCAGCTCTTCCTACGTGTTGATATTCGGGTTGTCCCCAGCCACTCTGCTGGTCCCAAGCCATAAGCGTGTTGAATGTCAAGAAGCAAAACAGGGAAGCTCATAATTCCCTCGTCTGTGGCACCCCCAGAATCAAAGGAGAGAAATCAAGCCCTTGCTTTGACTTTCAAGGGTCAGTAGTTTCTCAAAACAGCAGGTATATGTATTTTATGTTTGAAAAATAAATAACGTAGCGTGTAATTTATACACCGACTCAAAACTCAATCACCTCATAAATAGGCATTTACAAATGAAAAATTAACTTCTTAAAAATTAATAAAAATTCCCTGTTCCAAGTATTAGTATTCTAGAATTTTCCAGGATATGATTTTTTGTCTATTGTACTTCTGCATAAAGGAAGTTTTGGTGCCTTGCATTGAAGTCCATGTAACAGGGATACCACCAGCTAAGTCAATTCTGTAAAAAAAGCTCAAAGATATTTCAGAAACCAGACTGCCCCTAAGTCCCTCAGCTGTGATTAGTGAGTTAACAATAACATTTCTTATTTCAGAAATCTTTTTCATCCTCTACTTACTATATAAGGAAAATAATTAAAATAACTCTATGCAAAGCCCTTTCAAAGCACAAAGAATGTATCTCTCTGCGTTCACAGTACTGTTATTGTCAGTTATTACTTGACAGGATAAAAATGTTTGAGGAGGGAGAGTTACAGGCTGTTGACATGACTTTAAACTATTTATTTAATTTCCAGAATTTCCAGTGCCTTTTTTGATCACTTCTTTTTTTTTTTTTTTTTTTTTTTTAATATACTTTTGACACTCTCTACTGCTACATATTACTTTAGATAGCTTTGTTTTGGGGATAGTGAAGGGAAGCAGAGAAATCTTGCTGTTGGGAGTATATGATCCTCTTCTGTGCAATGTGAGAAATGTAAGACTTTATTCTTGTTAATCCTCATTATCACAGCCTGTGCATGGTAACAACCCCGGTCTAACATAGTTTGACAAAGGTGGACAAAAAATGATGCATGATGCCATTAAGAGCCCCCAAGCACTTACAATGAGGAGATGAGTTGCACTTTGGAAGATGGGACTTGGTGCACAGGTCTGCCTCCCCACCTGTGCCTGTGTCTTCTCATGCTGCAGTGGGGGCTTCTTGCGCATGGTATCACTGTTGTTGTCGTCTTCCTGCTGTTAATTCAGCAAGGATGGGCTGAGAGAAATGTCAGTTAAGGGGCAAATGTGTCCCAATCAATGATCAAAAACCAGCACTCTTGAAAAGGAGTGTATTTATCACCAAATGGCTGCAAAATTTGGACATAATGCACCAGTGAGGTGGTTAGGTGGTATCACTATTAATATATCAAACTAAAGGCCTGCATTTTGGAAGGATTTATTTCTGCGATTAACTCAATTTTAGAAGTCCCTGCTGGGGGTGAGAGATGTGATCAATGCTCAGGCTCCAGTGGCAGCGTCTTTGTTACTGCCTATGCGGAGACCTGAGCACATCACTTCGGCACAAAGAGGCAGCTTAGTTCTTTGTTCATTCCTTATACATGAGCTAGTTACTCATTTCTTCATACATAACTGCTATCATTCTTCACAGCTAAACTATATTTTGTTTCTGGATGAAATTAGAAGGCTTTTTGGAAGGGTCTAATAATCAGAGGCCTGCATTTTAAGGTGAAAAGTGCTAATGAGATACAAAAAGTCACACTATCTGTTTGGAGGGAGCAATTCAGTGTTCTCCTGGTGCATCTATTTCACCTTCTTTTGATATTTAAACCCAGAGCATGTCAGTTACACAGGGACTGAGTATCATTCTGTATAATTGTTATCTTTCCATCTGTTCTGCTCTTTCTTTCTCTCCTTTCCTGTAACAATTTTCAGCCTCATATCTTTGATATTTTTTGTAGATACAATGTACACTTTACATGACTCAAAACAAATACAAGCTAATCAGGTGGACTGAGCTTCAGTTGCCACAAACAAATGAGGATTTACTGTAATTCTGTGCTGTTCAGTAGTGCTAGAGAAGTTTCACTTTGAAAAAAGCCATCGTAAATTAATTTATGTGCCCACCCAGATTTATTTTAATTAAAATCATCCTTGAGTCTTGGCTGTTGCTTTGACTACTAAGTACTTACAAATAAGCTTAATAGACATGTTTGTTTTTTCCGCAGCTGTAAAAATATATATTCTGCTACATGATTGGGTTTTTATCTGATTTATTTAAATAGAGTTAAGTAAAGATGCAGTTTATAGGGAAGGTTAAAGGGTCAAAATCCTATTTAATTAACTTATACCCACTTGGGAAGCAGCCAAGGTAAAAGAATGCAGTGAAAGTAAGCTTCAAATAATATGAAATCTTTGAAAAGGACTAACCACCTTTCGTGAAAGGCTTTCCTGTTCTTAACCTTGTGTCATTTAAACTATTTAAATGAGCTATGCAAAACCTTACTTTTATAATGGAGCTTCAAAAAAAAGATTAAGAATTTCTTGCAGTTACAAGAAAACCAATGCTTATAGCACTTTTGAAAGAAAAGTCTTTAGTACTCCATCTTACCATGATCCCTGTCTTTGCATACCACAAAATGCACAGTACGTTGCACCTGACTTGACATCTACAATTTCTGCCACAAGCCTCTCAAGTATGTGAGACTCCTTTTTAAAAACACTTAAGTCTTTTTAAAAACAGTAAGGAAGGGGGAAGCCCCTGTAAAATCTGAAGGAGGTCTGGTTTTCAAAGACTGTAGATCCTCCTTGGTTTCTAAAAGTTGTGTCTATGAGAAGAAGAAATCATGCTGGATTTCCCAAACCATGCATAATATTTCAACATTTTAGTCATACATGTGGAAAAGGTTCTTACCCCTACTAGAGTGGGAACTCTAAAAAATAAAATTACTGAGCTGCTTTGTGATCTCGTTATGTACTAGACAGTATATCCTCATTGCTGTAGAGATGCTCTGCAGAGGTGCTAATTCTGGAACATTTTTTCCATTTAATGCCACAGAGACTGCAGGGGAAATATTTCTGTTTCAGTGCTCTATATGGTTTTGTATGTAAAAATGGAACTGGCAGGGAAGAAAGCAGCTGGCCTGAAGCTGCCAGTAACTATTTCTAATGTCATAGATTTTCAGAAAAAATCCCAACTGGGAGCTGTATAGGTGAAAGGACTACATAGCAGTATTCAGCAAGTATCAGCACACTCTCTAGGGAATGAGCATGGAGACAAGCAATATCTCATAAAGACACCATTGCATTTCCAAAACTGGGATTCTTTTTTTCCTCTGTTCCATTCTACTCCTAAGAACTCTCAGGCTGGGAAACAATTCGGGCTTGAAAATGTCAACTGCAAACACTTCCTGACATCTCTGTCAATAAACACCATTGTATGGCATTCATGGTAGGGGTGGATACATAGATTAAGATCTTAGGACAAAATCGTATTTGGAAATATATTCCAAAATTTAAATACATCTATTACTTAAACTTGTCAATAACATAATATAATAGACTATAATCTTGGGAGAGATCCTTCTGCTTCAGCATGTGAGGTCTGCTTTTTGTCTCATTTATATGTGCTTAAGGGTTGCAGTACTGTCCTAAAAAATGTATTTTAATTGACATGACCACTTTGCCATGATGCTCAGTCTCTCAAAAGCTGCAGCAGCAAACAGAATGTATAATCAGATGGTGTTTAGCTAGAAGGATCTTTGCTATCCAGAATGCAGCTGCAATGATAGTTGTTCTGTCAAGCTAAAACAAAGGCATTCATAACTCCACATTCCAGAATAAAAATTCCTTCCTGGTTTGAAAAGTACTTTCTAGGAAAAACATTAAATAAAAACGCAGGTGAGAAATGGTTGTGGTTTTGTTTTTTTTTTTTTTTTTCAGTTTACCCATCCCTCTTTTTTCTTCCTTCTGCACCTGAACACTCACCCTGTCTTCTCAAAGAAAAAAAAAAGGAAATAACAACTTAATTCCAAGCTGCCTGTAGGTACTTGCAGGCTACCAGAATGATTTTGGTAATGCTAAACATTCACACTTTGTTTTCTTAATGCTTAGCATTTATCTGTGGGGTCTGAGGTAGTTTATAGTGTTGTGATCCCTTGCAGCGGTATCTTTAAATTCCAAAGAATCTTTGGAATTGGAGCAAAATGGTCCACACCCATCTCAAGACTATCCCACACCTCTGCACTGATTACACCAGGAACATTAAATTTGTTCCAAGACCACTTAGCTTTCAAGAAGTAACTTGACTAATATTAACAATCATACGTATACAAAATGCCCTATTTTTAAGTACCTGTGAATACTTTAATTTTTGCATGAGTCAGTGCTTAATTTTTGGGAGAAGTTGAATGCTAATGAGTCATCTAGCAGGCATTTAGTTTTTCATATGTCATTTTGTCCAGCAGACTTTGCATTGGAGATGAAAGCCATGACAGGGAAAAGCAGGAATAAATTTCTGATTAATTTCTCTGAAGATAGGTACTTCTTGTTATGTTAGATGTGGAGCAGTGGAAGGAGATGGTCAAGCACATCATCTCATATGGGTTTTAAGTTGGTCAGCTGTTGTGTTTCAGAGAAAATAAATAAATAAATATGCTTAGGTTTGAGTTGATAAATAGCGCTGTTAGTAACAGTGACCATCATTCCTGACACTGGCAGTCAATAAGTTTCATTCACAGTATTTGGAGGGCACAGTTGATCTGCCTCCCTGAACTCTTGGGTTGTTGTCTTCATTCAAAGCTAGATAATGACCTATATTAGACGCTTTTCTATCCTGTCTGAATTTTCTGAACTCTGGTTAAAAATGACTTGAAGCTTCACAAACCGTTAAACATCTCCTTGATATGTTGGCAGCCCAACGTATTTTTACTGCTAAAAAAAATTAAAACCAACCAAAAAAATTCAAAGAACTTCCAGTCAGAGGCATGGGCTCTCAGCCATCTCTTATTTGCTGCTCCCTTGGAACATGTACAGGAGATTATCCTTATTAGGCTATCTTACGGGTATTCCCAGATCTTTTGAGTATGGTTTTCTTCCTTTTTAATTAGTAGGTCATTATGTGACAACTTCTGTCTGCTCCCCTAAGTGGGCTGGCTAAGGCAGATTTCACAGTGTTTCTGAATACCTGAAAATAATTAGCCATTTGTGAGTTGGGAGGTGGCTTCAGACGTTAGAATGTGAAGCTTTGTTCTTAGTAATGCACCAGGGAATGCTGCTGCTGAAAAAGAAGAATGTTATTCCATCATTTTGTCTTTGCAGACAAGAACAGTGTGATAAGTTTCTGTCTAGCTCTATCCAGGCAGTTCCTTCTTGCTCCCTCACCAGTTTTCAATCCCATTAGCTGTGCAGGTACTTGGAAGTTTGGTGTAAACTGGATCACTGAGAAGTTCTACATAAAAATGTCACTTCTGATACTTTTAGTGATCCAGTGTACAGGGAGTTCCACAGAAAATTTTACAAGTGACAGGGGCATAAGTTGCAAGGCAGGAGCAAGGAATGAGGCCAGCAGCAGTGGGAATTTCGTAAGCTGGCTCTGCCACAAAGATGACACATGGTAGAATGGTACCACAGCTCAGCTCACTTGCACCCAGTTGCTTGTAGCTGAATCTCCCATCCCTTGACTGTTTAGCTCTGCAAGACTTTAGCAATGAGAGGACATCTCAGCATCTTTTCTGGAGCTCCTTTTCTCCAGAGACAGATTCAAACCAGTAACAAACCTGTTCACCACGGTATTAATGCCTTTATATCATCTTCCAACAGGTACTTCCTTTTCTGAGTTCTATTATATACAACTGCAACAGATAGGCTTTTCTTTCTTTTTTTTTTTTCATTCAGATATTTTAATTAAGCTATCTACAAGTTTTGTTCAGGCATAGCCTTCACTTATCTGTTTCAGAGATGAAAGCTGGTGCTACCAGAGATAAGGATCCCATTGTGATAAAAACACTGGCAAAAACTGTAGGTTTAGGTTCTCTCATTATAGATCCAGAGGGACAGCATTTCTCCAATTCACATTCAGTCAATTCCTCTTTGGCAGGCTCTTTTTGCTAGTTATCAGGGTGAGAAGCATAGCAATTTAGACATATCATGTTAATCAGATAGAAAAAAGATTATAGGAAGTTGTAGGGATTTGGCTATTTGTCAGGTTTGAGAAGTATATTCTTGCAAACATTTCTGTTCTTGATGTGTACCAAAATCCTCAATTTGCATTTTTGTTTTTAATAAAGTTTCCATGGCTTTGCTTGCAAACTATATTAAGCTCAGTAACACTGCTATTTTTGTAGCATCTTCATCTGAAGTACTAGTTTTCCCAGAGCTCACTCACAGAGGGCTGCGCTTTATTCTCAAAAACTAGAAGACGTGTAGTAGATTCAGTCCTGGCCATTTTTCATGTGAAGCCTTATTCAAATGGTAATTGTGAAAGGCTTTGTGGACTTTGTTCTCAACTCAAAGAAAGAACTTCAGCTGTGGGCAGCTACGGTAGGAAAGAATTTTTGCTGAAAGACTTGTAGAAAACTAATTTGGAAGTTACCACAGCCTCTCAAAAGTTAAAAGTATACCTACAAATCAACTGTGAAACCAATCACATTATCAAATAACACTGGAAATTAATACTGTGAATGAAATATATTACAGTGAAGATCAGGCTTTGTATTCCTTTTTTTCGCCTCACAAGACACACTATGAAGGAATTCATTATAATATTTAGTAGAGACCTGTGTGCAAAGTATGCACAGTTCATTTGCAATTATTGATATGCATATATGCTACTTAGTAATTGTATAATTTAAGGGTAAGTCTTGGCTCTTCAGAATCAACTTCCCATACTGGACTATTGGGTGCACATTTACAGAGTCTTTAGTGATGCAGGACTTTAATTTTGAACTCTTATTGTGCATAAAGGTACAATTTGGAAAACTCACAGTCCAAGTAAAGATTTCAAGTACTACCAAATGTTGCAGCTGTTCTAATATTGTGTTTTTGATAAAATTTAACTGTATTTATATGTAATTTGAACTGTTGGTGGCTCCAGCTAAAACTGGGCACTAATTTTGGGAGACACTCTAAACCCAGAGGCTGGGACATAAATCAGAGCCCATGTTACAAAACAGGTTGCAGTGGGATGAAATTACTTGCCTACAGTTACATTCCGTAGCAAAGCCAAAATCTTGATTTCTGTTTTCCAGCCCCGTAGCCGCAGTGCCATAGATGTCTCACCTTTCAAAGGTTATAGCACTTATTTACAGTATACTCATAAAATAACTTAGTTTATAATTGTATTACTATTCTGATTTTTTATTTTCTTGCTAGTTTACAGTCCATGTCTAGCACTCACTTCTTTTAGGGTCATCTCTTTGCACCCACCCTGAAACTGCAGTCAACTCCCACACACAAATCTCTTTATTTGGAGTTGCAGGGCTCTGCTCAGAGGCAAAGTCAATCTGTGAAAAATTCTTAACACAGCAATATGTCCATAAGAATCTGTGTTATGATTTATAAGTTAGAACTGTGGAGAAGAATATACAACAATTTTCATAATTTTAGATAGGGTCTGGGAATACCTGTGTGTATAAGAATACCAGTGCAGTAACTTTGACACAAGAGAAAAGAGCAGAAAAAATTAATCAGTAAATCCTTTATTACTTATTTGTCACATACGGTTTATTGCTAAATACTGATAGCAGTTATTATTATAACATGTAAGTCCTGTATAGTGCTGCGTCTGTGAAAGAGTAGTAGCCAACAATTGCCAAGATAATCTAGAGGTGTCATTTAAACATTAAATTATATTAAATTGCTAAAGAAATAGAAAGTGAATTGGTAAAGATGTGGCCTGTGTGAGGGGAGAAAGGTGAGGATATTCTCTCTTTATTGAGTTATGCCCCATCCTAGGAGCAAGACTGGAAGTCACATTTATAGTGTGTTTTGCAAAGGAGATTACACATGATATTTTGGCCACACATGTAATTTGCACATATTTTGCTAGGGCTTCTTTACTTCTTTAGTTACAGGGGTGCAGGATCCTCAGTTGGCAATATAAACTGACCTTGTCAACATGGGCTTTGACAGAAAGTGAAATTAAACTGTAATAATTCAGCTGTATTCAACTCATGAGAGTTGCTTTGTAGATACATGATAGGGAAGAAGATACTTGGCTTCAGTGCTATTTTAGAAGTGATTTAAAGCCACTATGTTCCTGTGTGTTACAAGGCTTTTGAGTTCAAGAATCACTAACCAGCCTATAGCTGAAAATATTTTCTTCAAACCCATCTCAGTCTGTAATAAAAAAAAAATCACAGTTTTTCTTAGTGTGTCTGTTTTTCTTTTTTTTTTTTTTTAAATAAATTTTTAATGACAGCCTTAAGTCTTGCCTCTCCTGTGTATTTTGGGGCATGGATAACTAGATAAAACTATAGCCCAGCAGAAAGCAATTTAAGTAACCTTATATTTAGCCTTAGTGAACAGTATTCCTCAGGAAACCACAAACAAGGTATAGTCCATCGAAGAAAAGCTTCCAACAAAGCTAGGCTGTATACTGAAATAATCTTTGAACTAGCACCTCTGAAGATACACAGAGCAACTTTATACGCATCAGTCTACTGAGCCTTGTCCATGGGGTAATTCTGAGCCTGAACTAACAACACTGCAGATCATTTATTTTTCATATATAAGAACAAATGCATTTCTTTCAAATTTCACAGAAGTAAAACTTCCCTGTGAAGGAAGGCACACTATACAGTGTGACAATTGCATATTTTAAAGCATATATTAATAGAAATGTCTTTATGTACCCATCCTTTCCACACACATTCAAATTCATACATACACATTACTTGTATGTTTGCATTTGCGCACATATATTATAGACATAGATATAAAATAAAACGTGTTTTCTTTTACACACGTACATATGTATATGTATATGTATATGCATATGTATATGTATTTATATTTGAAGGGGGGAAAGGATTTATGGCAGCTGGCCAGATTTAATTTGTCTGCTTGTATTTAGCACTTAAGGGCTTATATACTCAGTTTGCTCAAAAGAGTGAAGGAGTACTCCTTGCTTATGCCTCAAATCAGAAATGCATGAAGTGCAGCTGCAGAGATAATACATTCTCCCCAAAGGCTTTGGCTGAGCAAATTAGGTGTCAATGGGGTGCCTGCGCAGGCAGTACTCTCTCTAATTAGTCTCTTGAGCCTAGTTGGTGGCAGGTATAAGATGATCTAATCAATTGGTCTGTGTCTGATGGTACCTGTAAAAATCCTAGCAGGCAGAGCTGTCTCCCACAGGTCACTCACCTGCACAGCAGGAACACTCATTTTCATTTTTCATCTCTTCCATCACATGATGCTGACAGTTGGTTTTAAGGAAATTGAATCCAAAAAATATCTAGTTCATAGGGCATGTAGGTCAAAATAAAGTTGCATTATGGGTATTGGTGATCCAATTAATTAATATTTATAGCAACAAGTTGCATGTAGATAATATCTGAGTGCAAATAGTATTGCTAATGTTTGGTTGGCTTTTTAAAATGACTTCTCTAACAAAGGTAGGAACAAAAGGTGTGGGGAAAATCACCTGTTAATACCTGTACTTTTTTTTCAGAGAGGATGAACAGTATCTGTGGTGTCTGCATGTGTGGTAGAGGGAGAAGCAGAAAGAGTATTATTGTTGATGATCTTAAATACCTCCATGTTTCAGCTCATAAAGAATACAGGATCTCTAGTTGTCAGCTCACATTTTTATTTTAAAACTGGAATACTCTTATAATAATGCTAAATCAGCTGCCACATAAATAGACCTGCACTCTGAGTGTGCTTTGCATGCTAAAGACTCTGCAGGAGCACAGCTCCACCCGATGTGATAATTTATACAGAAATTAAAAATACCTAGAGAAGGATGTTGATGCTGCCAAAAAGAACATGTATTGAACGGTATTTTTACAGAAAAGGACATTATTTCACTAATTAAAATAAATAAAAATATTTGGGATTTAATCACCTTCCTCTGCCTCATGTCTTGACAGTATGATTAATGTTTAAATTACAAGCTTTGGTATCCCTTTCTAGAACCACCATTACATCAACAGCTACTCCATTCTGAAGTTGGTGTCTGCTGTTTTTAAGGTGGATTAACACTCCATCCCATTTGGGGTCTGGGAGAAACAGAATGTATGCAGCAGCAGACTTCTCTAGGTAACAAACCCAGAAATTAGTTGCTTCATGTAGATCACTTAATATTTCAAGTACATCATTAACTTGCTTGTAGAAAGCTATTGGGTTTAGTAGAGATGTCATGAAAACCAGAAGTACCAGGAACTGTGGTGAAAAAAGTTCATTTTCAAGGCAGTCTGTTATGTTTCAGGGTTTGTTTGTTTGTTTGGGGTTTGTTTTTTTGGTTTTGTTTTTAAGGAAATATGAAAGAACCCTATTTTGCTCTTGGGAAATCACAAGTTGTAAATATTCCATTTAACAATTTGCAATTTTATAAGCAAAGCTGTGACCAGAGGCCATAAACAAAATCTGCCAAGTCACCAGGCAAAACTTTGATTTGTATGATGAGGAAAATGTATAAATTCTAAGCAAGAATATTTCTAAAATATATCTTTAAAGTGCAAACATGGAATATTAAGCCATGTGGGAACTGAACGGCAGCACTGTGTGGAAGGCCCTGCCTCGGGTCTTTGTTGTGTGAACAACTGATGTTTCAGTTCAAGAGCCACACTGAAGAAACAATGCTTTTTTAAAAAAAAGATTGGTTCACACCAGTCTCAAATTTTCTGGGTTTTTTATTGTGGATTTTCTGCTGTGGATAAAGAGCTGCTCAGTTTAGAAGAGGTGTCTATTTGATCTCTCATCTTAAACAAAAATAAATGTGAAGAAGAGAAAGTGCGCAGTGATTACAGCGCTCCTCTGACTGTGTTCAGTTTCTTCCTCTTCCTCAGCATAGGAGAAAGCTGGCACTCCACAAGGGCTCTCTGAAGAAGGGGAAGGGATTGCACCTGTTGACTCCACTGTTGAATTGCCAATAAACATTCAGACAATTAGGAATTCAGATGCAAACATTATCTATTCCTAATCACCATGCTTGTTGTGTCATGTAAGGATTTCATACACCAGCGAAACACCTCGGCAGCCAGAGCTGAAGGTTCAGCTTCAGAATGCCCTGCCCATTCAGGCACTGGTGCGAGCTGTGGGTCTGTCATCCAGGCTGGCCTCCCAAACTGGGCAGGCTGTGCATTTCAACACATCTGCAGAGAGACTGAGACCACCATACGGTTCTCTAGTTCCAGTTGTACCGTGTCTTCTAGCTTTCCCCAGCCAGGACCATTGGTGAAATGTAGCCTCAAATCATGTTCTTTTCCAGTGATCTAATCTAAATCTTGAGCCTGTGCAGAAGGTGGGAGTGGCATTGCCCACCATACTTTCACACAGGCTCTAAGCTTCACAGGAAACCAGTTGCAGACCTGGCATGGTAGGATCCAACAAAGCTGGAGCTAGTGGGGCTGTGATCTTAAAACTGCCAGCTGCTGTATACTGAGCCAGAGCAGGAAACCTGTAAACTCTGCTACCCTTTCTTAGTCTTCAGTGTTCTGCCTGTGGTCTACATTGGTGCTGGCAGTAGTTGCCAGTGTGCAAAGATTTTTTTTCTCCATATGTTATATGGTAACAGACCTCAGTTTATTAGTTTCTAAAGAATCTCTTTATGTTCTAGGGCTTGACTCTGGAAGTGCTAAGCTTTTAATGAAGGTATTCCCCATTTCACAAGCTCACGCCCTGACATCAGTTGTCATCAGTTTTGCCTACAGAGCCAAACACGAAACCAGAAAATGTAGTATTGTTACTGAGAAATTGTAGCATAATCCTAGAAGTGTGATGCTTACCTCCTTTAAAAATTGTCCTGAGGTCCACTGATAGAAAGGAAAAGTTCTGTGTAATTAATTTAATTGCAGTTATTCTCAAATCTGAGCAATTTAATAACTACTGGAAAAGCATCCATCCAGAGACTTTTCTATCCCTATAATTTTGTTACCTGTCTCAGATGTCCCTGCTGTTTATGCCAGTCTTTGGAACTCCAGTAATTTGGGCTTAGCCTGAAATCAGGCCAGCTATTCTTGATCTGGGCAGATGTGGCTTCCAAATTGCAAGCCCGCTTTCCACAGCTGTAATGTGGATGGCAGTGGGGGCAAATGCAAGCTCAAACTTGGAAGAAACTTTGGGAGTTTAGTTGCTTCTTTCTAAGAAGGAGCTCCCAAAAGGACATCCCTAAAAAGTGCTTTTGAAGGAAGAGAAATCTGGAATTTGGGGAATATTATCAGTGGTGTTTCATCACTGAGCAGTTGTCAATCTCTGTACATTCGGAACATTTCTTTTTAAGCTTTTGAAAGTAAACTAAATGCATCAGCTCAAATGTATTCCTTGAAACAAGATTTACTGGCATTTCAGACAAGCTTCAGGACTCTAGGGAAAGTGGGACTTTCATGTGCAATAGACAGTCCACACAAACTCCAGACGCATTTAGGAAACAGCCCAAGAAGGACTCTAGAGGTGGTAGACCAAGCTCCAAGAGGGCCCAGGATGCTTAAGAACAGGCTTTTGTTAATCCAGTTCAGGTATCCTGGTGCTTAAAGAACAGAAGAAGAGCTCTCAAGAATCATGACAGGAACCCTGGAAATTATGGAAGACATTGCGTAGACATTGGGGTGCTTTGTTGAAAGCCACAATTAAAATGTTATGCTTGAAACTGCAGTTCAAAACTGATGCCTTGTTTTTCTCTTGCTTTTGAAATGAGGGCTAGACTAGATTCACTGGCACCTGCATCCAGTTTGATTTAAATAGTTTTAGGACATGCTAATACAAACCAGTTCCATGCTCAATGAATATTTCAGCATTCTTTTATTTTAAGTGATGAAATTCCTTCACATCTGACTGTCTTCCTGCAACTGCATTTTAAAAATGTATCAGGTCTGTAGTTCTAGTCTTGGAGAACTGAACAAATCTGTTTTCAGAATGTCTTAGAAAGTTGTGCTTTATTACTTGGCATAGAATTCTGCTTGGATATTTATTGACTTAAATATGCTAATTATTAAATCTTTTCAGTGGCTTCAGTTCATCCAGTTCATCTAGCCTTCATTCAGCCTTCATGTGGCTCTTCTTGTAGTTATTGGATGCTTTGTTTTGCTGTCCCACATTCTCAGCCTGCCTCCTGTTTTGTGTAAACCTCAAAAACACCAGGATACCTTCTTGCGAGTCCAGCCATTGCTTTGAGCTTCTACATCAGTAGCATGAAAGACAACATAAGTGAAGCTATTGATAGTGTTTACTTTTGTATTTGAAAGGAGAGTTTTTAGTTATCTGCCTAGTAATAGAAGTACACTGAAATAGAGATGAATACATTTAAACACAGCACATCAAGAAGCTCCATAACCTGGTTATGTTTCCAGAAATGTTTGTGATTTGCCCCAGGATACCTCAAACAACTCTTGGGAAGGAAACCTGAGGAGACCTTTTCAGAAACTAGTTGCAAGCATTGTTGTGGAAGAGATCACTAGGGAGAAAGGGAGCAAAAAGAAAAGGGGGCAAGAAAAGCTTGTAAACTCCTGAAGCTCTGCCAGCATTTTCAGCAGCCTTCCTTTGCATTTAGGGGGTGTGACCACCTTTAGAAGAGATGACTGTTTCCGGCTGTCTATAATTTCCATGGAGAATGTCGGTGCTAATGGCACCTCTGAAGATTAGCTCTTGGGGCAGAGACACATGAATATGGATTTATATGTCTCACTTAGGCGACCACCCTGAAAACATTGGTGTTTTAAGTTCATTCTCCTGAGGTACCAGTTCTAAACATGCTTTGGAAGTCTGCCCTTTGCTCTGAGCTTGTGTCTTCATAACCAGCTTTGGACTAACCTATCTTTTACCAAGTAAAAAAAAAAAAAACATTTTAAAATGCAATTCATGAGGCTTATTATAATTTATATTGTTTCCTTACAGGATTAAGTTTACCAGGTTGGAGGAGGGAAACAAAAACCTAATGAGGAGGCCGACACCAGGAAGGAACCACGGCCTGTTTCCTTTCTTTCTCTATGGTGGATTTCATTCAAAAGAAAATTGAAGCTGGCAAGACCCTGTTTCTCCCTGCAATTTATTTAAAACCTTGCACGCATTTGGATACCTTGTGATTTCAGAGAACTATGTGAAGATTAAGCTTTTGCTTACTGATACATGGCATGTACTCTTTTAGTCTTTTGTGTTTGATTTTGTTTGATTTTCCACTGCAGCGCTGCATCTTTGTAAGGATTTTTATGCTTTCACCAGCAATGTCTTAAATTCTTTCAGACAACACATTTGGTGTTCACACTTCCTCAGTAACAACTGTACAAAAAGAGCCAACAGTGGCATAAAGGACTGTGTGTTTTCTTTGAGGGTTGTGCATAGTTTGCAACCAATAGGAAGACTATTTCTTCCCAGGGCAAGTCCAACTTGTCTGATCAGCTGACAATTACAGCACCTTGCCACTCTTCCTCAAGTGTTGTTGGGTTATTTCTTTTTTCATTATCCCCTCAGACCATTCATATCCATTTAAAAACATGGCAATAATTGCATGTTTACTTCAGTACTCTAAATTTGGTTACTGCTTAGGCTACGTAGCATGCCAGTTTTCAAAATAGGCCTGTGAGAAGGACAAAGCAAAAATGATGAGATGTATGCAGCTGACAGATATACAGTGAATTCTTTATGGTTTTATTCCCTTCAAGAATATATCTTTCTTTTATGGGTCTTGGCTAACATCTCTATGTTTTTCCTCACACTAGTTACCTTTTGGAATATTTTCTTGAAAACTGAGATGATGAAACTGTTCTGTTTAATTCAAGGCAGATACTGAGGTACAGAAAGACTTCCATTGAATGAGCCATTAAATCTAGCTGTGTTACTTTGCCACGTACAAAGCAAGGTGGAGAATTCTTCTCATCCCAGACTGTTTGCTGTTCCACACCAAAGCACCTTTTGAGTTATTTTGCGTAGGTATTCTGAGCTGATTGGAAGGCACTACATGATCCTTAGTCTTTAGATAGCTTTTCTGAGTGAATCATTCAAATGCCAACTTTGCAAGAAACTAAGTTGTGTGTGTGATTTTAGAAAATGAAGCCCCTGCTACATTTTGGCTGGGGACAGCATTGTGTTCAGGGCTGTGAAAAAACTGCCCTGACTCTTTACAATGCTTTGCATTCAGAGGGGGCAGGGTATGGTGCAAAAATCACTGTTGAGTTATAGTCCTGCTTGGACAGAAACACTTGCTAGGCAATATTATTCTACATATAAATTTGACATCCTTTGCTTGCTGGATGCATTGAATTACATTTTAAGGAAGTGTGGTAATGCTTTGGTTAGCTTTCAGTGTTTAAAAGGAGGGGAAAAGGATTTGTGCTACTGCCATCTTATTAAACTCCAGCAGTGTTTAATAAGAAAAAGACACCCAATAAGGCAAATCCTTGAATGCACAAGTAGCTACAAAAGGTCTTTTAATGAACTAGGACAGGAGTCTACACTTTCAAAGAACTGAACCATGGAAATATTCTCAATATTTGCACAGCCATTAAAAGACAATTTTCCCCAACAACATCTGTTTCAGGATCTGCTAAAAGCCATCTGAAAGCCACTTTCAGTCACAATCCTATTTAGAACTTAGTACAGTTTTTCCTCTGAATTTATAGGGGGAAAAATGACCACTGAACTTTTGCATTTATCACACACTGAAACTGCCTTAGACGTGGTTTGTTTGGGTTTCATGTTTCTTTTTTTTTGTAAGAGAAAAGTCTTTTATACATATCTTTGCTACTTAAATTGTGTGCAGTTTGATGATTAAAATTAGCTATTTTTAGAAAAAAAAAACTTGCTGCAAAATCTGAAGAATTTTTGAAAATGTAACAGAGATTTTGATTAGGAATATAAGGGTAGTTTCATAGATGCTTCTACTTGACAGCTTAAATTTGAAGGCAAGCAATTACACTGCTAAACTAACCACCTGAAGGTTTAATATAGAGAGTAATTCCCCAACTGTTCACACAAGCCTAGCACATTACTATCCATAGTTACTCACGTACAGTGTTTGCTTAAGGTACATATGTGTGTATTTGTGTGTGTGTGTGTGTGTGTGTGTGTGTGTGTGTGTGAGATTATCTTCCCTGCCCCATTCCCAGTTTTAAGCAACCACTGAAATAAAGTTGGTCCAAAAATCTTCAAACTCAATTAATTGCCTGAAGGTAAGTTCATAAGTATCTAGGTTTCTAAATAGCAACTTAATCTTCAGCAGTAATGAGGTTATCTCAGCTACTGATCATTAAGGAGTGACCAGGGTGTCTTGCTTCTGCATCTACTTTCCAGGCACCCCGATTGCCTGTGACTTGGTTTTTCTGCTCTCCCACGGAGGCTCAGCGCCCTGGGGGTGTTCTCCTGGCACCGAGGCGACCTAGGCTCAGCAGGATGGTGCTGTTCACATGAGCACCGCAAATTAATCTTCTGGAATATCAAATCTGCTGGGAAATATCAAGGGTTTTTTTAGAAAGTAGAAGCTCCTTTGGCCAGGGAACTAACAGTTGACAATACAGTCTTTTTTCTCTCTTCTCCCTTCCAGCAGAGCCCTTACTTGCATAGTTAGCCCAACTGACACCCACCAGTTAGGACCCCCAGACAGCTGCCCACCTCTCCAGCTGTTTTCACCACAGCTCTTCTCAGTGTTGCAGAGACAGCTTCAGCAAAGATCAGTAGTGTTACTCTCTTTCCTCACTTCCTTCCCAAATCAGTTCCCCAAAGGATCTTCAAAGAGTCAAGAAGCAGCCCAGCCTTCCAGACATGCTGTGGGTGCCTGGAACATGATGTTTTATGTTGTCAACAGTCAAAAGGTGGCTTCAGTGACCAACAGTCTCTGGGGCACAGTCCGGGAGAAACTGTGGGACTTGCTCAGAGTCAGTTGCCAGCAGCAGCATAACTTGCATTTTCCTACCACTTGGCTGAGACCCAGTAGATCTTTCCTGGTGACACTTGAGAGGATGTGGCTTTGCTGTGAGATGGAGAGCAGACACAGGCCACCAGATACAGCAGGCAGATAAAAGGGAGAGGGCATGTTCTGAGTCTGTATGGGATCTAATATTAAGTGAACGGGGAAGGGAAGATGGTGATAGAGATGGTCTGCATGATACAGAGAGTCCTTACAAGTTCAAGTTCACAGAACCTGACTTTGCAAGTCAACCAGCTGGAGATGGCTCAGTCCTCTCTCCTGCTGGGTTTAGAGCAGCTCTAATCCACACTCAGCAGGCACCACCCCAGACAGGACACTCCAACAGATCTGACATTACAGTACTGTATGGTGTCCTGGATCAGTTGGGTCCTTTTAATTCTCATTCTTATTTTTAATCAGAACCATGGCTTAAGACAAGTCATCAGTACAACAGTGAAAATTCAATCTGCAATAGACAGAGGCACAGGGGGGTTTGCTTTCTCTTTGGTGTGTAGGGGTTCTGCACTTCAGACTCGTGGGAAGAAAAAGTAAGATAAATAAATAAATACCCTGTGGGTTGGTGGGTGATGTACACCCCTGTGTCAGTGCACGCAACCAAATGTGTAGTCAATGCTCTGATATGCTCGTATACAAAATATTCATCTGTGAATATTACTGGGTTTGTAATCATTGTTATATAAAAGGTTTAGGCTGTACAGACTGGGGAGCAAAATGCAGATACCCCGTATAATCAGAATTGGGTTGCATTCCTGAGGATAACAATACTCTCCCCTACCAGCATTTAGGTGGAGTGACTGTATGTTACTGCCTTGCATTTTTCACATAAGCAAAAAATCTAAAAGTAAAGGATGCACTAATAATTCCCATCCCCCAAAATACATTTCAGTGGTGCTGCATACAAAATTCCTGCTTGCCAGCTTCCATGCGGATTTTTGTATGGTGCACTAAGAGGTGGGGTTTTTTTTAACAAATAAAAAAGGGGAGGGCTGGTACATGAAAACAATGTTAATGTAATTAAATATATATATACTTCAGAAGAACAGCATAGTGAGCAGTACAGTAAAATAAATGTCGCATTATTTGTTACACCTTGTAATTTGTCTGTATTATGAAAGATGTAATGGTTTGTCAGCTGTAACTGTTGTTTTCTTGTAACATCATATTGAATAAAGTGTAGCAGAATCTCTCTTCTCCTTTGTATATGTGATCTAGACCTAACCCAAGGAATAAAGCCTTTCTTTTCCTTTTTGTTCTCCAAAAACTGAACAGGGAAGTGGTTGTAAACAAGAGATTTTTAAGGAATGAAAAGTACATGGAAGCAGGCAGGCACTAGGCAGTAATGAGTTGAAAAGATTAGGCACTAATTCAGTCAAACATGAGCTTCATCAAAACTACAAGGCAGTGCTGACTACACAGGGCAAGATTCTTTGCATTTCTGTCTGTAATAGGAAGTTAATTATTTGGTGTCTCATTCTATTTTGTTATATATGTGACAAGGGATCTCTTTACAGTACACTGGAACTTAACTAAAGTAGTAGAAAAGCCAGTATTCTGAGAAAAAAAAAAAATAAAACCAACAAGTCTGATTTAAATGTATCTTCATATGGAGGATAAAGTCTGTTTTATTGCAACTTCTCTTGAAATCGAAAACAGAATTCTGGCTGAAAATCAGGCAAAACGTACAATATGTCTTTTCCACAACTTTGATGTGGAAGTGTGATTTATCCTTGTTCATATTTGATTATTTATTTCAATCAGTGAGCGTATGCTGCCTTGATTTTTTGTCTGTTAATCTGTGCATCATAGTATTAGATATGCAAGTGCTTGCTCACACTGTATATTATCAATAGGTGTGTTCAGTATTTTCTCCTCCTTTCCATTGCTTCTAGCTTTTCTGGTACCAACATCTTGCTAGCACCTATTTTTAGACAATGAATGCTAAATCAATGCAGCTTGCATAGACTTCGTTAGAATATTTGCCTGAAATGTCAGAATATGCTGTTTTAGCAAACACAAGACTCTATAGGAGTCATTTTGATCTGGGATGGGGGATGGGTGGAGAGCAAGTGCTCGTACTGTGTAGGCTGATGGGGCAGCAGCACTAGCCTAGAATGGTGATAATGGAGGACCTAGATTATAGTCTTGTCTCCAGCTGATTAGAAATATTTGAAGCTGAAAGGGTCTTCCTTGGAGCTAGCACAATATAAGGCTGAATGTGGGTCTTCAGTGTCTCAGGTTTTATCCAGTAGAATAATGTTCTGGCCCAGTTCTGATCACAGAGCACTTCAGGAGAAGAATCTTCATTTTTCAGTCTAGAAAGTTGCTGCAGAATGACGTCATCTGCACCCAGAGGGCATTGCACAAAAACAAACTAAGAAAACACATGCATGTTCATCTATTTATATTTTACCCGCAGTTCTCACCGGGTAGGGCAGGTTTAGGAAGGTGTTGGCTTTTTATAGTCTAGATGAATAATTTGTATCCCTGACTCACTACCTGTATGGCAACTTTAACCTACAAATCCCTCAGACATAAATGAGGACCAAGAATCATTACTTAAAAAGGTTTGTATGTTTGAATACACGGTACCAGGAAGCATGTTCAGAGTCAGCCTTTAATTATGTAGTATAATCCTTAAAGCCGTCTCCTGACCCCCTTGGCTGCACTCCTAGCCTGTTTAGCCCCAAGGTTTTCTTCCTAAGCTAGCCTGGCTGCCACGGCAAAGCAAGAGGTGCATTTAGCTAGGATAACAGCCACCCCTTCCCCGAGAAAAGAAAAACTAGAGGGAAGGTGTTGGAGCAACACTGTGCCACTGGGTTAACACATACAGTTTCTCAATAATGCCTCTCCTTGTAAACCTCTGCAAAGTAAACCCTACAGCAGCGGAAGGGCTTGCTGCTACCAGTGGGGGGTGGTGTTATGGACATTAGATTTGAGAGGCTTATATAGCACATGGGCGAGGATAAAGGGATACAAATCAGAGAGGTAAAAAAAAAAAACAACTGAAGAGATTTTAAAAAATATCCAGGGCCAAGTATTTACTGTTCATTTCCCTTGCGAGTGGTGTTATATATTGTCTGCAGTGAGTCATGCTGAGAGCGAGCCAGGCACAATAATAGCTGAGAGCAGTCCTGCAGCCCCTCCGTTATTGCTTCTGCTGGCTGATACTGAGTTGGGAAAAGAAAGTGATTCCAAAAATGTTCCTTTCTTTTTTCCTTTTCTCTTGTTACCCAAAGGGCCCAGTAGTGATTGCTGGGGCTGTACTATCTTGAAAGAACTGCTAAATTAAAATCAAACATTTTAAAATTAATTTTTCAAGGACCCATATGGTGATTCATATAAAAGACGTAACAGCTCTAAGTGCAATACCAGATACTGCAGTGCTGTATATCCCAGTAAAGATTTGAAACCTAAAGAGATTTAGGATATCATAGAAACATTTCAACCTCACCTTTCAACTGGAATTAGGACTATGGTCACAAGGGCAGGTGTTAATCTTACAATCCAGCTAATTATAAATTTGTCCCCAGCTTTCACCTGAGGAGCAGAGAGATATTCCTGTATCAAAGAAATAAGCTGTACACACAGCTCCGGAATATATCATACAGATGCAAAGATCCATATTTTTGCAGCAGAGAAAGAAAAAGAAAGAAAAAGTAAAAGAAAAAAGAAAAGAAAGAAGAAAAAAACCCAAATCCACCCCAAAACCCAAGGCACAGACTCAGTTTTTTATTTTCAAAACTTTGCATGGGCAAAAACACCCAAGAGAGTATTTCACTTGGTGTCTGGTGAAGACTGCACATTCAAGATACTTTTTTTAGAACAGTTTCTCACAACAACAAAGTGTAATTTTTGTGTTCAAAACAAGTCATGTTTCACAGTACAGACAGCTCCAAAGACATGCCAGAGTGTTGTGCTTTAACAGGACTGTGAAGAGTTGTTCATTGACCAAATGCCCGGCATCACGTCAGTGATGAACTAGGAGCAGGAGAAATTGCATGTACCATCATTCACTGGGAAGTACTGCAAACATGAACTGCCACTTGGCTGCATCAGGAGACACAGCTTCCAGAGACCATTTCAGATATTCTTTTATAATCTCAACTTTTTTCCGTAACACACAACATATACAGCAAAGGAGAAGTGAGTTTCTGATTGGAAGGTTGTACTCTACAGCAACCCCACACAGGGTATTTTGGAACACAACTGCCTCTTTGGTGGGGATGTAAATCATGGAAGAGCTGCACCTTCTGGTCTCCCACATCCACAAAGTTCTCTCCAGAAATGCCTGTTTGCATCTGGGCAATGTACATGTTTTCACTGCTGGCTGTTCAGCTTGTGCTCATGCATACAGAGTGACTAATTTGGAATAGCAGGAACCTGTAATTTTGGGAGCAGCTCCTTCAGTGGCCAGAGGTATCCCACTCTTCTGCCAGTCCAGAGCTTCAGCAGCTTTTCTAAGCTCTTCTGTTCTTCTCGGATACATCTGTCGGTGCAGCAGGAGTGGAGGCAGCAGGAGAGAGGGCACAAGACAGATGTGTATGCGGTCTGGGGGCAATGTCATGAACCTGGCAGTGGTTAGGCCAGGCACAGGCAACGTCACAGGCAAGTTCCGGCATTTTAGAAAATTCCCTTGTTTTAGAAATTCCCCAAATGTTCACCCTACCACTAGCTGCGCCTTTCTTTTATGACCCACACATAAGAAAGGCGCATTTGGATATCCTTTCCCCAAGCACTTGCAATTTAGATTTGGAAAACCAATTGATCAAAGGAAAGGGAAGAATCTCAGAGGGTTTCGGATGAGCCCTAAATAGGAGGAAATGTACTATACATTCACCACCTGTAATAACACAGAGTTTTGAACACCCCAGTGTGTTTCTGCAGTGTTAGCCAGCAGGGTTCCCTATGACAGCACTGCCAAAGTAAACAATACCCAGTTTTTGGGAGAGAATGCTTGTGACAAACCCCAGTTTGGCAGCAGTGCCAGGTGGGCTGAAGGAGTCACCAGTTTAAGCAGGGAAAGAAAGGAGCCGGGGCCCGGGAATAACTGGCTCTTACTGAAGGCCTGATGACACAGGGGAGCTAAAGCAGCTTTGCTCCCTGCTCCTTGATAGTGCTGTGTCTCAAAACCACAAAACCATCGGTGGCTCGTTCGGTGGGATCTCCCAGTCCCTTCGCCCCACGGGGCCGTGTTTGCTCTACGGGAATGCCATGGTAAGAAACCGCAGCACCCTTCCAAACACTGGGCCCGGTGATTCCCGCACCTGCAACTCAGGATGCTGAGCTGCTTTGGCACCGAAATGTTTTGACTGCAGCAATCTGTCTGGTAGGAGAGAGTGCCAGGAAGGAACAAGGAGCACATTCAGGTGCGCTGGCTGTGCTGACACCACTGAGATGCCCGCTTTGCACAGACAAACTTACGTTCTCCACAGGAGCCACGGACACGACGGCTCCCGGGGCATGGGGAAGAGGGCCGGCGGGAGGGCAGGGCTACAGCCCGAAGCGCCGTTCGCGGGCAGTGCCACGGAGGATGAAGCTCCGTCCCGCCGGTGCCCGGTTCCATCCCGCGACCGAGGGAGAGCCGCGGGCCCCCTCGTGCCGGGACCGCCCGCGCAGAGCGGGAAGGGCCGGGAACCGGGCCGGGCTGTGTCTGCGCCCGCTGGGAAACGGGGAACTCTGGCGCCAACGTGAGGGAAAAACAGCTCCGGAGTGTCCGCTGCAGAGCGGGAGGAGCGCTAAATGCCGAGCTGGGCAGGGTGCGGCCGCTCGGTTTGGCGCGGCGGAGCAGCCGTGCTGCCGGGAGAGGCGGGACCGGGGTGGGTCCGACTTCTCACTGAGATTTTTCCGAAGGTCGTAGTAAATGCCGGTGTGAATGGGGTTTCTCCTCCCCTCTCTCAGCCACGGCTCTAGGCTGTCGGGCAGAGTGGGTGCGGGGCTGCTGGGACAAGCCAGGCCCCTCGCTCCCCACACGGCGTCCCAAGCTGCCATAGCCTGGCATAACACTGCTCCTGCCAGCCGGGATCCCGCCGGCGCTGGGGCCACCGGGGACCCCGGCCCCAACCTCGCCTCTTTCCCACAGCCATCCAAACGCTGTCACCTGCAGGGTTTCACAGAATCATAGAATGCCTGGATTGGAAGGGGCCTTGGAGATCATCCCCCGGCCGTGGGCAGGGACACCTTCCACTAGCCCAGGTGGCTCAAAGCCCCGTCCAGCCTAGCTTTGAGCACTTCCAGGGATGGAACAGCCACAACTTTTCTGGGCACCTGGCCTGTCCCACCATCTTAGCACATCTGAAGGCACTTTGCTACATCCATCAGTTCATGTGCAACACCTTCAAACTTGTTTACTGTATTGCCTTAGATCTCTAATCTGCCTTCAGATAGATCCATGCAGCTGCTGATACAGCATCCGGGCTTTGGACTGGTGTGTGAATACCTGAAGATGGAATTGAAGTCTGTCATCAGTAAAACACAGTATCAAACTCATACTTGCCCCAGATTTTGGATCTTTTATTAATTTCTTCAATACAGAGAGAGAGAAAAATGCAACCAAGTTCTTTTAAAGGTGTCTCTGGAGCCTGAGTTAGAGAAATGGCCTTAGGAGGATTTTTTTTCCTCATTTCTTATTTTTAACATGGACATTTATTACAAAGAGAGAAAAAAATGTGCTGTTTAATCTCTCTTCAATCTTTGCCTAGTTTATTTAACACACATATGATGTTCTTTTGTTCTCTGGTAGTAATCACCTAAACAAGTGATTAACAGATGATCAGACTGCACTGTTCCTATCTACAGGATGTGAAGCAAGGGGAAAATGGAGAAATCCACACAGATTATTTTTCTTTCATAACTCAGCGCTACTCTGTCCCAACAAAAAAATTGGGGTTGTAGCAGCATGGACACTTCTTTCTTTTGAGGTGTCCCTCAGCACAAATCTCCCAGAGCTCTCCCTGCACCTTCTTTCAATTAAATTGCTTTTCTTAACTTAATCTGGGACTGTTTAATTAGAGCTGGTTGGAAGTTTTTCCTAACAAAGCAAGGTTATTCAGCAGCTTTGAAACCCACTGATTTATCAGGAGAGAAAGACTTATCTTTCAATTAACTTCCTTCACCTGTAAATTGCCAGGAGCTCAGGTTTCTCAGCTCAGTGACAAGATTCCATTTGAATGACTGCAGGGCTGGAGACCTCAGGGATTTTTGGGTTTCACCACAGAGCTAGTATCCAATGCAATTCTCCAGTATGTGCAGCTATGGGACAGTGCAGATGCCAGAAATCATTGACTATTTTGGTTTCAGACTCCATGGTCTTATGTCATGAAACTCTCCAAACTGCCATCACCTGATATTTCAGTATTTCACTTTAGACACCATATTTCGATGTTCACGGTTTTGCTTTTAGTTTGGAATGAAGGGTTTCTAGAAAACATTTCCCTATGATAGAATGAATTACTGATCATCATTAGCAATGAAACCTACCAAGAGAAGATAAGAAGCTTCAGTGGTCAGAGGAGACACTTGGTAAATTTGGACTACCACTAAGAAAATAATGACTTAATAGATCATCCTACCACATAGGCAGGGGAGATCTGGTTTTGATCTGGTTTGAAATCTGGTTTTAATCTGGTTTTAATCTATTTTGGAATCCTGGCAACCCTGAAATAATGGGGTTTTTTGTTTGTTTTTTGGTTTTTGGTGGGTTTTTTGGGTCTTTTTGCACTGATTTCAATAGCATAAGGACTTAGTCCAGGATGGCTTGCTAAGATAGACACAGCAGTTTAAACAGATTGGAGTTGTGTCTAGATCCTACTTTGTGAATGTTGTGATGACTTTGTGATGACTTATGCAAGCAGGAAATCAACCTTGATAGCCTTATCATTTGTTAATGATATAAGATGCAACAGCTACATGGCTTACCAGTGGAGAAATTTACATTTTTTTCCCATTTAAATGTATTTACAGATTTTACTGGTACCATATTTCACAGCTGTCTTTTTTTACCTTCACGTGATGACAGGTTTTTTTGTCTGCTATGAATACAGATATATGTATTTTTAGGAAAAAGGAACGTTATTGTCTAAGCAATGCAGTTCAGAAAAAGGAATCCAAACTCATCTTTATGTCCGGTATTACATCACTTGAAACAGCACACTCTGAGATCTGAAGATCTTCTGAGGACAGAAACTGCATCATAGTGGAAAGACTGAAATCTTAAATTTCATTAGCATAATGGTCCCATTTGCTGTCTTGGCAAAATCAACAGCTACTAGGCTTAAAACCTATTTACAGGAGTAAATGCTATCATGTGTAACTTCAGGAAGAAAATTCCACCTGTAGGGGGTCATTATTTAACAAAAATATATCTCTATTCTGTTAATTGTTGTGCTAGGAAACCTTTAATGGAAAAGACACTGAAGTAGGACATAGAGGTTAAAGCGAAGTCATTCACATTTTATTTTGTTTGTACTCAAAATTGGTTGCAGCCCTTGCTTTCTGCTGTGATTTGTCTCTAATCAGCATTCCCACTGTTCTGAAAATTTGATTTGAATTCTAAGTTGATACAGGAGATGCATATAAACAGATCTCCGCTCCCCTCCTGTGAGGGTAATTTATGCAAAATAAGTTTAGGGGCTCTGGGATTTAAAGTTTACTGACTTTTGTCTTTGGGAACTGGAATGCCACTTTGCACATCGTGAACATTGTCTGTGAATTACCTGCCTTAAGGGGGATTGTTAGCACATGAATCAAAAGTGGCTGACTAATGTAGAACATCTCAAACAAAAGGATTAGACAATAGGTGAGATGAACCAAGCTGCATTTTAAATCAGCTCAAGTTAAATTAGGTGCTTTTTAGTCTAATACTGCTCTTAAGTATAATGTTGAACACTGGCTTTGAGAATAGGCTGGTATGTGTACCCTCGTTTTGCTACAGAGAAAATGCCATCTATTTTTTTTTTTTTCTCCTTAAAAGCAGTCTACTACCTTTACCCATGGAAATGGTACTTACTCAGCTGTATGTGCTTCATTCATAAAGGAAGAGCACTCTATTCCTGCATGCCACAAAGTCCATAGTGATTCTCCTTTGATTATGTGCATAACACTCTGGGGAATGAGACGATTATGCACACATATTTTCTTGTATTTTTATATTGAAAAAGAGTGATTTTTTTCAGATGCTCCAGAGTTACATTCTGCTCCTACTTAGAAATACTTGCAGGAGCAGCCTCAGTATGATGTTTGTCCTTGAGAATCCTGCTACAAAGGTACCCATATCTGAGCCCGGATCCAGTCCTTTGGGATGTGGGATCTTGCAAATGGTGCATCACATCACTTCCAAACTTTCAGGGAAAGTTTAAAGCATCAGTGGGCTAAATGCTATTCAGCTTGATGACAAATGAAGAAGATTATTTCACCTGATGTAAGAAAAAAACAGGCAGGTCTGCAGGGTGCTTCCTGCTGTGGCCTCACTTGGCACACTAAACTTCTGGTTTGCTGAATTCTCCCTTTGGGTGTAAAGATGCCTAGCATGCTTTGGGGGTAAAGGCCTAACATGTTGCCTCCCTCCATCTCCAAGCCAAGCACCATGGGAGTCTGAGAGAGATAAAATTAAGTGGTTTGGACCAATTCTAATCCTACTGAAATGGGAGTTTAATCAGGATTTGGCCCTTAAGTGTAGTGAAAGCAGAATGTTTTCTGTAAAGAGGGTGCTCCATGTTGGTTGTTAAAAAGGACTGGTGGGTTGACCTTCAACAGATGCCAGTTGCCTGCCAAGCTGCTCCATCACTCCCCTCCTCAGCAGCACTGGGAGCAAGAACATTAGATGGAAAAAGCTCATGGGTCAAGATAAAGGCAGTTTAACAAAGCAAAAACAAAGGCCATGCACAGAAGGAAAGGAAAACAAAAGATTTATTCCCTACTTCCCATCAGTGTTCAAACACTTCCCAGGAAGCAGGGCTTCAGTATGCCTAGCAGTTCCTCTGGAAGACAAACATCGTAATGACAAATGCCCCCCCCTCCCCCCCTCCTTTCTCCTGCTTTCTCTTGGCTTTTATTGCTGAGCAGATGCCATATGGTATGGAATACCCCTTTGGTCAGCTGGAGTCAGCTGTCCTGGCCTTGTCCCCTCCCAACTTCTTGCCCTCTCCTAGCCCACTATAGGAGGCAGATTGTTGGAGAGGCAGCACGGATGCTGTGTGAGCACTGATCTGCAGTTGCCAAAACACGAGTGAGTTTATCAACACCTCTCTAGCTACTGATACAAAGCACAGCACTATGAAGGCTGCTATGGGAAAAATGGGCTCCATCTCAGCCAGACCCAACTCAATTGAGCAACAGTTTTACTCTGGGTAACAGCTTTTGGAACTAGAATGCTGAGCAACCAGACTAATGTTCTAAGCAAAGAACTAGCAATACTTCTTATTTAAACCAGACCTGTGTGAATGACTGGTTCTGTTTGGAGGAAAACCGTGCTGGCAATGTTTTAAAGAAAAAAGGAAAAATATTTTTGGATATACATGAAACCAGGGTTTTCAGACTGTTTGTCATATAGGGAAGGTTTTTTCACAGGTTGAATTAAGTATTTCATATTCATCGGGACATTTCTAAAAGGCATGAAAACAATGTAAAAATAAACTCATGCAGGATGATTGGAGCAATGTTCACAAAATTAGGAGGGCATATCTCCTTTTGCACCCAGTGGTGCAAACTTTGACTTTTTAGGAAAGAGACGCCAAATGCTCCATAATCCCCAGGTTTTCCTCTCAGAAAAAAATGCCAGGCTGCCCAAACCATGCCACACAGGCAGATCAAGTGAAGCTCCTGCAATGGATGTTGCCTGAGAAAGTAGCTCTGCTGGATTCAAGGCTGTTGAGCAACCTGTATGCCATGGGGTGGGACAGGAAAAACAGCAAAAGCTGTGGTGGTTTGCACTGCCTTGTGTCCCTACTCCACCACCAGCCCAGCCCCGCTCCCTGTGTTCTGAGGCATGTAGAGCTCCCAGTCACTTGAAGGCACTGGTATTTGCAGTGAAGAAAATTCACTGTGGCTGCTATAGATGGTACAAAGGAGCCTCTTTTGAATGCTGATGTGTCCAACCTCATGTAACTTATGAACATTCACTGAGTAAGAAGAATGGTGATGATTATGGTCTGGGCTGGTGTCTAGGGTACTCATCCCAATTTTCCACTCTCTGCTTCAAAGTATCTTCAAAGTGAAAAAATTGAACTTGTCCCACCTAGAATCAGTATCATCGTGAAGGAGGTAGGAGGCCCATGATTCTAAGACCCAGCTTTAAATAAGGTAGGAAAAAGAGTGGATATTTGCTTCAAGTCTGACAAGATGTAGTTGGTGTGGCATAGGGTACTCGTTTCCCATTTTCTATTGTTTCAGAAATTGTTTTCAAGACAGCTTGTAAGTCTTGCATGAAAAGTCAAATAAAAAAACTATTGCAAAACTACCAAAATAATCCTTTCTACATTTTATTTCAGGTGAAACTGTTGACTAAATTTGATTTGATGTTACAAGTGTTGGCATTTTTCTGTGGCTAAGTGATTCCTTGCAGTCTGTTCTCAGCTCTGGCTTGAGCTCTGCTGTTAGTTCACCCTCCCTATATTCTGCTTTGGGAGCATTTAAGATACCTGCTCCATTGCTGAGTCCCAGCCTGCTCCACAGGGATGGATGAACGTACTAGCAGTTCAGTTGCATTGACTTTTCCAGCAAACTGGTTTCCGTGATAAACACCTGAGGCTCTAAAGCAATGTGACTTTGGTCTTGCCCCTCCAAAACCCTCAACAAACATCTGTTGTCTATACATATTCTACTCTGGCAAATATTTCATTCGCTCTATAATCTGTGGGAAATGTAACAATTGATCTCTATGCAGTGTTGTTAAAAGCTGCAGCTACTTTGTTTTCACTTGAAATGTGTAAATGGCTTTTTGGCACATTTGACTTCTGGGTGGTCCCTGGCTGAAAATGCTGTCATTAACATTGATTTCCCTCCTGGCCTGCCATCCTGGGATTGATCGGCAGCCTGGAACTATCAATATCTATTACTGGACTTCTTAGCTGGTGTGCACTGCTCCTCAGCACACTGAAAGTAGAGCTGGGCCAGAGGCAGACCTTCATCTTCAAAATGTAGGTCTTACGAGTACACATCTTGGGGACATTTTGAGCCATGAAGCAATGAAACTGTATTGCTTGCTTGTACCATGGTGCTCTCCACCCCCACTGAGCTGTCACATCCTGCTGGAGGATTTGTACATGAAAATCTGGGCTGCCCTGTGGATCCCCATCCTCTTCTCTCCTGCAAACCTGGCTTCTTATTAAAGCTCCCACTGAAAGTGTCAACTCAGCTGGGAGGGTGGTGTCTTTCTGCTTTTCCAACTTGCTCATCGCAGAGCACAAGAGAGATGGGTGACTTGGCTCTTGCCCTCCCAACAGCTACAGCTTCAGAAAACCACGGGTGGTGTTTCCAGCTCTGCTGCCTGCCCTGTTCATCTGACAAATGAGCAGTTTTTCTGCCTCCCGATGCTGCCTCTTTTTCTGAACCACCCCATATGTGAGCCCTCCTTGTGTCGCCATCTGTTTTTAGCTCTTCCTCTGTCACTGTAGGTTTCTCTGGAAGTGAAATGGCAGTTTCTTTGTGTGGGGTAGCTTTGCCACATGGAGACCCACAGCAGGGCAGCACTGCTCCCATGAATGCCCCCAGAACTCAGCTGCCCACTGCATGGGGGTCTCAAGAGACTAAGCCCATGTGGGTCTGGAGAGCACTTAACACCTTCCAGGGCTCAGTGTGCACCATGGCTGTATCCTGCCCCATCAAAATGTCCTTAATTCTTGGCACAAAAGTTCTCCAGTCCTCCAAACCCAGCTCTAAATAAAGCTCTGAATAAAGAAACCCATAGAAATATCTCCTCTAAGTGGTCTTTCAGCTCTCAACAGTGTCCCACCAAAGTACATCCTGAACTGGAGGTGGGGGCCTGTCAGGGGACAGTGAATGCCTTTTTACTGCCCCATGAGATAGCAGCCTAGGTGAAATGGCCAGGAGGAGCCATAGCAAACCAACTAGAGTGTGCCTGCCCCTCAATGCCAAATTCCATACCTAGCCCTGCTCAACCCACTGCTTGGCTTGGACACAGTCTCCTCCTTGTCCTTTACATCCAGACAGCTGAACCATAAGAAGCTGCTTCTTGTGCAATGTAGTGCTGTGCTCTTGAAAGAAACGTGGAACTGAGTTTCATATTTATTAGATCATCTTTAATTTGGGACATCAGTGGGAGTTTTTTATATTTATCCAACAGCTTTTTTCTGTATGAACTCTAGTTCCCTGTATTTCCCAGCTGTAGCTCACATATGCCTCTTTATTTAATACCATCAGTAGATATGCTTAATGAGCAGAATCTTTCTGTTGGTTTGTGCTGGATATTTCTAATTGCTGAAGTCTCTTCTTAGCAGTCTCAAATTATCTGTTTTATATGGTCACCCTGTGGATAGCACAAGCCCATATCATACCACAGACTAGGGATCAGGCTGGAGAGCCTGCAAAGACACAAACATGCTGAGAGGAAAATGAGCTGCCACCCATGTGTATTTGAACTCTAATTCTTGATATTGCCTTGATATTTCCATTGTCCTGTGTTGCAGGACTTCATAGCAGGAATATTTCTAAATCCCACAGTCCTGGTTCTTTGTTTTGCTCTATCTGTTGTAAAGCCAGGAGTATTTTTGCTATAGTTAACTCCAAGATGTATAAATAAAACTGGAAAAAGAAGGATGCAAGCTTTTAAACACTCGTGTATCTTTAATAATAGTGAATTTTGTAGAGTCAAAAAGATCTTTTTTATCCATCTGCTGTGTTAGCTTTTATCTCAATTTATAGGTTGAGTTTTGCATAACCCTATTTGTGAGCCTGCTTCAGCAAGGCCCAAATAGCTGTTAATCATTTGTTATCAGAGGGTTACTCCACAATAAAGTATTTTCACTTCATTCTCTGCTTCTTTCCTCACCTCCATTTCTTCAGAACAACAGGCACCACTATCCTTCCTGTAGTCTTGCCTGTAACTCTGGTCACATTTGTGCATTTATGTTGTTTTCTGAACTCCAGAAAAGTCCTCTAGCAGCAAGTGAACTTTGCAGTACTCAGTTATGCTGCACACCGTATCTCCCCAATGCAATTCATTCAATTCTAAAGCAAGAACAAACCTACTGAGATGGTTGTTTCTGGCTGGGCTTGAGGTTATCAAGATCCTCAGGAACAAAAACTTTCTGCAGTGTGAGACCTAGACCTCTGGTGAATGAGCAAACCGGCTCTGTGCCTGGAGTCCATCAGGGAGAGCAGTAACACAGCTGGTTTTGCAATGCAGCCAGCACTGGAACTGACAGCCTGAGGCTGGAAGTGTTCGAGTGTGTGTATCTTTTTCAGGCTTTATCACTCAGCTGAGATTTTCAGCAAGATGGATAAGAGGCAAAATAAATTAGTCAGCTGTGGAATTCCTTCTGAGGATGAGATGTGTTGAATCCCAGTCACTCTGGAAATTAAGGAACTGGTGGTGAGCATCTGTGTATAAAGCAGATCTATGACAACCTGCATAGCACAACTGATTTCGTAAGAGCCCTTCCAGCCCCAGTTTCTGACTGAATGTGGGAAAGTTGTTGCTTGTTTAAACTTTGCAAAAAAGGGGTACAGGGAACATTAAGAGGCATGGCTACTGCTTGAAGTGCTTCTACTGATGGTTTCGTAAGTCATATGCTTTTGTGACTGAACTCAGAAACAAGCTGCATCTTTAAAAAGCCATCAAACAAAAAAATTGTCCCATAAAGTAGGAGTGTGAATGGTCTGTTGTTAGAGATGAGTCCCAACACTGCACTCTGGTTTTGAAAGAAAAGTACTAGCTCTACTCATCCTTTGCTTGCATGAAGATACTGCTCTTGAAATTGGAGCTAAGGTCAGCAGGCAAAAAATGTAGCTACTTGGGCTTAGCATTTTAACTCTAGACTATCATACTGATTCCTTTTACAGATATTTTATTAATGTTCAGGAAAAGAGGAATAGAATATAGCATATTCTTCCAAACACAACATAGCCTTGTTATAAAAGCACATTATGGGAGACATTTCTTCTTAGGCTTGATTTACCAAAACAAGATTTTAATTTTAAGTATCACAGTCACATTTAATGTATTTTGTGCTGGTTTGGGTTTATTTTCCTGGTTGCCATTTATTTCATGATATTGCCTGGGACTCCAAGACACAGCCAGACAGATCTGCTGAACACATGAATACTAAGGAAGTGGTTTCCCTAGTAACAATAACCATGTAACAGCTCGCACAACTTCCTGCCCTTCCTTATGGGATTTGTTTGTATGTTTCTCACTGGGTTAGATAGAGGAGACACCAAAATTGAGGCTGGCTAAAAGGCATTCAGGATGAGTTTACTGGAAATGGGGAGACTAGAAAGAATGACTGCTGCATGGAGTCTGGCTTTGGTTTATCTTACAGGAATAATCCTGGGGGCATGCTCTAGCTGTCTCAGAGCATGGGCTGAATAGACTCTAGTACAATTCAGATTCTTATTTCAGAATACTTTTTTACAAATTTTTTTTTTTTTTTTTTTTACAACTGTAGCTATTGTCATAATGGATTAAATGCAGCTTTGAGTCAGTAATCGATTAATGGAAAACAGAGTGGGGGAACAAATACAGACCTTATGTATGCAGCCTCAGTGCAGGACTTACTGCTAGCACTTTAGAGACGGTAAATTAAGCAGCATTTGGGAACATGGGCAGATGTGTTTCTAGGTTCAGACTGCTAGCCAGGGGTTGTCTGGCTGGCATGCTCTTGCTGTGGAAGAAGAGGGGAGATTCATTCTCTAATACATGGCAAAGTATTCCTCAAAGTAACTATACCACTATTCAGGTAGAGGATTCTGGTAGGCATTCTAATCAACCAGTCTATTTACAGCTCACTCTAAGCCAGGTGAAGAAATCTGCAGTACTAAACCCAGGTATTAAATCTGCTCCTTCAGGCATTGAATAGCTGAATACCTGAATTTCATTAGCCATCGTTCATATATGTATATTGAATGTTGTGACCACTTGTGTGTTGTTTTTTACATCAAAAAGACACTTCTACTGGAAAATAAAGGTTAGTATTATCTGTCAGTTCCCTGTAAAGCTGTGTCCTAAGATGGATCTGTTCCTGAACAAGCTGAAATGATTTTGTATGTTGCTGGAAGGAAGAACTGATAAGGGCCAAACTGCAATCAGCTGTGAGTTTGCTGTTAAGATAATAAACATGGACACTGTACAGAGATCAGCCATGCTTTCCTTTTTCAAGCTCTTTGACCACAATGAAATCATGACATTATCTTAACGCTGACACATGTAACTCTAGTCATACAGATATTTACAGCTAAAAATGATAAGCTTGATCCTGAGAGATGCTGGGTACACCCATTCTTGTTGCTTTTAATGGCAATTCTGGGTGTTCAGAGCCTTTGGATCAGATTAAGATCATCTCAACAAATCACAGTGAGGAAGACAGAGAGGATATGGCTATCAGAAAACCAAAGACAGACTAAGATTTTATCCTTATCACACTGAGATGAGATGCCTCAGAGCAATATACTGATTCTTTTCTCAGGCTATATCAAATATCAGGACTGGCTGTAGAAATAAGCACGAGCACATTTGTAATTAGCACTTACACTCTCCCAGCATGTAGAACTCCCACTATCACAACACTATCTTCACAGGTGCCATATTTTAGACTAAGAATTTTAAACCGTTTAATTGGAGTCTTCTGTAAACCAGTTGTGTTGGAATTCTTATTGCCCAAAATCCACGTCAAGCCTGTATGCAGTATTATCTTGGCAGAGAACAATACTCTTGTGCGCTCAAGATGACTGACCATAATGAAATAATGTTGTCTTCGAAGTTGAACATAGGTTCAACAGTCCAGTCATGTCGAGAGAACATTACACTCTTAGATAGTAAGAGAGAAAGAGTTAGTAAAATCTACTTTTTGATTTTACAATTTCCCTGAAGGTACAGAGTCTTCCAAATTATGGTAAACTTTTGAGACTTCTTTCTGTTTGCAAAATAAACTTTGTAAATAATACTGACTAACTAAATAAAACCAGCAGGTTTACGTGTCTAATGACACGTGCACATCAACAGCAATCCTAAAAACACATATGCAGATGTGTGCATTAATTCAGATGAGTACGGGAGCATGGCTGTATTCAATTCTGAAAATAATAATCCAGCTCCTAATTATGGTTGGCTATGCTGATTTAAGACAGTATATTCATTCTGTTTTTCTAATGGTACATCAAGGGACCTAAAGACTATAAATTGCCAAAGCTGAATCAGATGTATAACAGAAAATTTAAAACATTTACCATTTTGTCGAATATCAAAACATTCTTGTTTTCACAGGGGTGTAATGTGGACCTTGCAGTGCATCAAGAGCTATGAGTCATTTAAAAATATGTGATAACCTTTGCATATCACAGATACTTTTCTCATGAATAAGGAACTTTTCAATGTAGGAAGACTTTTATATGACTCCTGCTTGTTTCTCAGTCTATTTCCAGGCTAAATTTACTGTAAAGAGAGAGGTTTTGCATCTGCCTATGTCAGTTCTCCAGTGTATTGAGGTCAGCTTCCTTTCTCCTTGGCTCTGATGCCTGCCTGTATAAACACAAATTCCATTTCCATCCTATTATTTTTCTAATCAAGGGTTTGTCATGCAAAAGAAGATCTGAGGTGACTGTGTTTTCCATTATGCAAAACATTCCATTATGATAATATCTTCAGGATAGTCTTATAAAGGTGCCCTGCCCAAAGACATCACAAATGAGAGCACTGAAATGGTAGACAAATCCTGCATAATTTGCCCTCTCATTTAACATTCAGGCCACAGAGTTCACCCTAATTTGCCATACACATTTCCTCTGACATCCTCAATCTGTACATATGGTAAAAATAAGAATTGGCAGCTTTCACCGAATAGACTTCTGTTAAGTGCTTATCAAAAGAAGAAGAAAAAAGGGGTTGCAAAACGCAGTCATATTTAGTACACCTTTTGTTTTCTTTTGCTTCCTCTGCTTAACTCACACTTAGTAAAATCTACAGTCAATGAAATTTACCTTTTGAGCTCAAGTTGTTTCCATTGAGAACAAAGTAAAAAATACACCAGCAAAGAAAACCTGATATTTCTTAGAAATTCTCTTTTCTTTCTTATGCCAAATCCCAACGGGCAGGGCTCCACAGAAAGGGAGTTTATTTTCTAAATCCTTTGAACACAAAGCTCTTACATTTTCTAGGACAAGATGTTTTCCTAGACAATCTCAATATTGTACCTTTGTATTATTAATACTTTTGTCAAAAAGATGAATACACACATTTATTTTGTTGTATATCTTTAATTTCCATTACATGTCATTTCAATTATTCAAATATGAATTGGTTTACAAACAGACTCCTGTGAAGACTTGTGTCTGAGTCTTGGCAAGCACATCATATTTCTGCAGTTTCTGTGTATTTGATTTATCTGTTCTCTCTTCTGACTGTGCAAATGTGTGTATTGTATGTGCACATGTGCTAAATACATAGGTCAGTGAATCTGCACTGACTGCTTTGTTTGAAAAAAACTTCTGAATTTGTGGGGCTTTTTTACAAGTTTTTATAGGTGATGATTCTTTATGACTATTTCTGTAGCCAGACAGATAAATTTTAGGGCTGTGAAAAACTTAGGCATTTTAATTACAATCCAAAGTAAATAAATGGTCCTTTCCTTCTCTGGCTTTTTAGAGTGTCCTTCCAGATCTGGGGAACACTATGCCATCACTGATCTTTCCTATGCAGGGATTATTCTACTATTAAACAAAGCTTAATGTAATGCAATAGCTAGTCATGAACTTGATATTAGCTTTTAGGCCTTGAATGCTTTTTTTCTTTCCCCTTATGTATTGGTATGGCCTGGTGTATCACCATCATTATAATCTTTTTAATTAAAGTCAATCCCTTGCCTTGATTTCCTGACTCAGTCTCTGATATTTTAAAATGTTTTCCATTTCTAACTGCAATATTTCAAAGAGCTGTCTCCAGTCTTTTCACAATTTTATCTCATTTACTGGAGCTGTTTTCAGACCATGAAGTAATAATAAGTTTGAAAAAAACCCCATATGTGTTGTAGATGTATTATCCTTATTGATGCGTAATCTCACCATCTACTGTGTAGCATTTTTGACTAAGGTCCATGACTGTTTTAATTCACTTTTACTGAACCACTGATGCTGAACTGACTGATGCTGATGTGGATATGACTACATGTAGGACTAGACTTCTCTGTAACTTCCCTTATGTTACATGTCAGCACAGTATGTATTCTTCCTTCTCCAAGATGCAGCCATCTCATCTTCTTGGAACTAGTTTTAAGTTCAAGTCTACCAACCAGTTTTCCAGGGTGGCAAAAAATGCTTTCATTAAATCAGACATATTTGCCAGTGATCACATATCATTTATATTTACTGAAAATCTTTGCTATAGATCTTTCAAAATTATGCTCTCCAAGGCATCTCACAGCAACATTTATCTTCATGATTGAAAATGAGTGTGATTCCATGTCCCCTACTCCTAAATCAAAATTGGACTTACCCAATTGACTGACATTTCTACCATTTCTTAGTGCACTACAGGAGTCTCAACATGCACCTTTTATAATTACAGTTACCTGAAACTGCATATCCACATCCTCTGTATTGTATCCACTCAAGCCAGTTGTTTTCCTCCGGAAGTTTTAACCCACCTTTATTATTCTCCTCCCATCAGTTGTCAGGAGTGATAATTTGATCAATAAAACTTGCATCTGCTGTGAAGTCACACTGTTTCTGGCATCTGCTTCCTCTGACACTGGTCTTAATCTGTTGGTAAATATGTTCAGGATTATTTTTTCCACCAGTGACTATGGTTAAGTCTCTGTAGTTAGTTGGATCAGCAGGGTCTTCCTTTCCCTGCAGCTGGTCGAGGTATTGCCTTTAGCTGCTTACCTGCAACCTCCTTGTGTTCCTTTACGCATGAACATCTGTTTTGCCTCTTTGCTGGCCATTGCACTGACAGCTTTCAACAGCTCAACCATTACTCCTTCTGTTCCTGTAGCTATCCCACTTCTGACCACTTTGCTGTTCTCCTCACTTTCCTTTGTTTGCAAACATAAGTAGAACCAATAAACAATCAACATAGCTACCAGGACCTTTTAAGTCAGTGATGCAAATATATTTTGTATTTTAAAAAAATCCCAAAATATGATCAGGATTATTGGACCAAGGCCCAGCTTATCACAGCTGTATGCACAGCTAATATAGCCATATTTATGCTATTTTTTTTAAGTCTGATTTGTTCAAACTGGTCCCTAAAGCCCAAGTTTCCATCTTCATGGGAGAGGACACAGCTTCCAAAAACCATCCCATGTGCTATGTTATGCAGCCAGATTTAAAATTCTTGGTTGCAGCAGGAAGTTGTATGAAGCGTGAGGGCCAGCACAGTTCATCAAGTCTACTCTGTGGATCTCCATGGTTTAGCAGCAACTGTTTGGACGGGAGCTTGCTGCATCCGTTACCTCTCCTGCCACTACGACTTCCATAGCTGCTGCCTCTCTCCTTCCACCGATGCTCCAAAAAGCAAGCCAGCATGGCACTGGATGTATGCAGCTAAAATGCTCACAGCACTGTGTGCTCTCTCTTCTTCCCAGTGGTTCTAACCTTAATTGAAACTGAATGGAGAAACTGCATGCCCAGATCAGCTACCAGAGCATAACTGGCTACAAGTTACTGTGTATCTGCTGATCTGTGGTATCTCCTCATTCTTTGCTTGTAGAAGGTGCAAAGGAAATAGGGGTATGAAACTGTAAAAACTTGTGCATTCTACAGGCTGCAATTCTATAGCTGTGTTGGTCATCCACACAAAAAAATGAAGCACCACGGTCTGCAGTTCTGGGCATCCAACTCCAGGCAGATGCTCACTGCAAGAGCTTTTCAGGTATCACCGTGTTTTTATTAATTCTCCTTGACTTCTTTTACTTGCTTTCGCTAACTGCCCAAAGCCAGTGAAACAGCCAGGCCTTCTGAGCCAAACTGCCGCAGAGCTCCAGCACGCTCAGTCTCACGGTACTGCTGTCCCTGCTCAGCACTGGGCGTCTTCTACCCAGGGCAGTTCAAACACCAACTGTTCCCCGTGCAGGAGCAGAGCAGAACTGTGAGATGAAACATAAACGAGATGACATATTCTGCCTCCATTGCTGGATGAATCTGGGGTGGCTCTGTAAGAGAGCATATTCTACCTGCTCAGTACCAAGGGGATCAAGTTCCGCAGTATATTCCCTGCAGGAAATGGTTGCACTTTCCTAGCTGAGTGTATGAACAGAGCTGTGCTTTCTGGTTCACTATCAAGACTATTATCTGTAAGAGTGTACATTCCTTTGATTAAATAACAAAGAATGTGTTTACTTAATGCTACTTTCTACTGCAAAAACATATGATAGTGGAAATTATGGATTCTGGTGTCTGACAGGTCCCTGATACCCTTATGTGTTTTAGAATCTAGGCAATTAGAGAATTCATGTGGTAATTCCTCCATTATACTTTTCACATTAATATATTTTCTTCTGAATTGTTTAGTCAAATTAATCGCATTGAGCCTTATTTTGGGTATACTTAGCATACTTCTAAAGAGACTTATTAAACTACCAATTTTTATCTCACTTAAGAATTGCCCTAATAACAACATTCAGGAAAGCTGGTTCCTGATCTGATATGGTGATAGCTCCAATTTTTATGTGTTGTGTTGTCAGGCTGCTTGTGAGATAATAGAAAATACCTACTCTTGGCTAGGGAGAGGTGAGATGTGAACTTTTCTCTGCTGGAGTGCATATGCCTTCAGACATCAAAGCTGTTAAAATTTCCCATACAGCAGAATGGAAACTGGACATTTTATCACCTGGGGTGCTGCCTGCTCCCTACTGTTTTGTCTGCCCAGCAGCTCCCGAGGGCCACAGCAAAAGCTGTTCACATTAGAGGCCAGAAGTGAGGGCATACTCCTGGCTGTGGCTGTGGGCGTTCACTGACAGTAGCCAGATGCCAAGACAAAAAACCCAACCAACCAAACAAACAAACAAAAAACTCTGTTTTTCTTGAGAACTTTACTATGACAAAAAAACCTCATAAAAGCAGCTCTATCCTGGGCAATTACAAACCAAGCACCTGCAGGAGATACTTCTTCATTCTTTTAAAGGGTCAAACCTTCAACTTCGGATCTCTCTTCTCCTCCAGCATGGAATGGAAATAAGCTGTAATCATGTAGCACTGACAGTCTGTATTATAATGACTCTTGTTATAAGATAGGATGGATTCTGCTTACAAACTGAGAATGTCTCCGCTCCCAATTTCTTTAGCATTAGTCTACAGCAACATGAGAAAGCTATGCATGATGAGCTCAGAGGCAGACGCTACACGGGCTGCACAGAATTGGTCAGGGAGCAGCAGTGAGAAAGTCATGGCTGTCTCCTGTGGATGCAAAAGGGGTCTCTGAACAATGTCAGCTATGAGCAATGTCAGATATTAATTTGGTAGGGTGACATTTTTATTTATTTTTATTGGGTGATTATCCACTTGTGAGAAATACAGGCCAAGAGTTGGGTCTGGGAAAACAAATTATGTCTGGAATTTATCTTGATAAAATATAAAGGCAGATTATGTTCCTTGGGTTAAAAACGGTTAGTATAAGTAAGAGATTGTGAGTTCCTTGGTTCTTTACTACTTTAAGAAAAGAGAGAAAGAGAACTTAAAAAAAAACCCCTCAAAAGTAGTGAAATAATGACTGTGTACATGCAGAGAGAATTTGTGGATTAGGCTGGTAGGTACTTCTGCAACATATGCTTGCTGATTTTAGGTGCCACGTGCATTACCTCAGCCAAAAGGCAGTGATCACAAGTGCTATAGTAAATAACCCTCGCCATGGTTCATCAAGATCATCTGAGTCTCTTGGACTGTTGAGGTCTAGAAAAAATGGGAAAAAGTGGGAGATAATACTTTTAAAAGCAAAGTACATGTTGAAGGAAATCTCATTTTCATGTGCAGTCAGAAGCAGCCCAAGTGCCACTGTCTATATACAAGCCAAAGGAGGAGAAGGTGAAATACTTGGACACACACTGAAGGCTGTGTATCGCTGAAACTTCCACTTCAAATCCCAGCCAAATCTTCTCTGACTGGCTTGAGATAAATAAGCACCTAACACTAATCAGCAAAGTTAAAATGTTGGGGGTTTTTGTTGGCAGTTTTTGTTCAACCTTTAGTTGAACAATTCCATTGCCTAAGTTCTTGTCCAATAGTTACTCCCAATATTTTACAATGTAGTTTAGATTTGAATCCTGAGGATTCAAATTCTCAGCCTACACCTGAATTTTCGTGTTGGTGACCATCATTGTTAACGATGGTCTCTGGTCAAATTTCTTTTATCAAGGCCTTTTAAAATATGTATTCATTCATATGAATTCATACAAATGTGGATATGTATTCATATGTATTCATACACATTTAATATGTATTTATGTATTCATTAAGGATTTGCTGCACAATGTGACAAATACCCATTGACAGGGGCATGTTCTCAACTTCATTAGTCAGGCTTGTTGAGAAGGACTCTCTGCCTCCTACCCACAACATAAAAGGGACAAAGTTTGTGTCTCCTCTTGCACAATTTCATCTTTACCAAGGGCTGCTTCTTCTCTCATGAAAAGAGCTGCCGTGCAGTGTGAGTAGTGGCACAGGAAGATCCATTCACAGTAGATGTAGCACAGGTTATCTGGCTATTAAATTAAGTCCATATGCCCAGTCCAGAGTTTTTCAGTGGCAGGCAGCTGTCTCCTCACAGAAGCAGAGGAGTACGGCCCCTTCAGAAATGCTGCTCTGCAACCCACACTGGTAGAGGTGGCAAGACTGCTGTGCACCACTGTCCTTGGACTTTCCCTTCATATTAACTGATAACACGTGAGCTGCTTGCATGGTCTGATGTGTAATTTAAATTACTATTGACAATGGCATGCTGAGAGAGACATTTATTAGTTAGAGCATAAAAGGGAGGCAGGGAGAAGAAACTGGCGACGAAGCAAGTTAAGTAAACACATAAATATAAACATGCTTAGTCAGAACATTCATCTGTCATCTTGACTGCTTTTCAGATAAAAGAATATATATTAAGAAGCTTGTATGCTGCTATGAGAGAGTTTAAAGTGATAGCTTGGTCATGGACTAATACTGCAACATTAAAGAAATTTGTTGTCAACAGTCCTGCCATACATAGCAGAGGGGAGGTGTTAAGTGATGGCCTCAAATCCCGTTGCCCCTCTGTTCAGGGAATGAGTCAACATCAAGGTGACTCAAGGTCTTTTCTACTCCCAGGCCCTTCAATTTCCCTTCGCAGTACAGGAAGGAACCAAACAACAGGGATTTCTCCCCACATTTGCCACCTCAGCAGCTGGTCCAGCTATGACTACATTTTTTATTTCAAGTCAGAATAACTAATGATTAAATTTTCTTTGGAAAGGTGCAGTCTGAGCTGCAGTTTCATGATTCCTTCATGCCCATTAAAGCTGGGCTGTTGCTGACAGGAACCATTTCCTCCTCTCCCGTGTTTCAGCTCATGCTTTCCTGCCTTTCCCCTCTGCTGACACTAGCATCCCTGCAGCCATGCCAAGGGCTGGAGAAGGCAATTCCTGCAACTGGAACTATAGTGGGCTCTGCCGGTAAACTTTCAGCTGCTTCTCTCCACTGCCCTGCAGGTGCTGCTTTGGGAGAAACACCAGGAGGGAGAGACCATCTCCCTCAGGGGGCTTAAAACAACTGTGATTTCCAAAGCTTTCCAGGGAGGAAAAATAGGCCTCAGGAAAAAAGAATGTGTGTGCCAGCTTTAGGTTAAATTCCCTTTTCTATCACAGACTTCTTACCTGACTTTGAACAGGTCATTTTAATCTCTCTCTGCCTTAGATTTCCCTCTCCAAAACAAAGACAAAGCAATACTTTTATCTTTTAGAACAAGCACATTAGAGATTTTGAGGTGCTGAGGTGCCCAGGTGCTCTGGGAATAGGGGCACAGAAAGACTTGATAGGTCTGCAAATATTTTTAAAGTGCTTCTGCCTCAAGCTTCCCTTTTTAATTGCCTTAATTGTAGACAGCATTTGTACTGCACAACTAATGTCTTTGCAGCTTAACATGTTATAAGTATCCGTGCTTTTGGCAAATCATTGGTATAACTGAATTCCAGATAATAGAATTGAGAGTGTAAATCTGTGATATATGACAAAGGATGGAAGTGGTTTTTTTCAGGCTTTAAGAAGCATTTTCACTATGTTTCAAGTTTTAGTAACTTTTAGTAGCGTCACTCAACAACAGAGTGAGCAAGCACTCCATGGTGAAAACACCAACTGTGTTCTATTTTACATGCAGTTACCTTTCAATCAGTCATACCATAGTAGTACTCACTCCATCTGAACCTCAGCCTGATCTGAGGAGATCGATTCAAGCTCATCGAACCTGACATTGTCATATTTTTTCCAACAGAGCTAATGTGTGGGTTTGTTTGTGATCAGACCCATCACTTACAGGGCTTCAAACTAATACCTTTGTTTTAATACAGAGCAGACAGAGTGATTTCTTGGACCACAACCACTTTTCCAGAAATGGGTGATAGTACTGCATCAATACTATCGTTGTGGTCCTCTTCCTAGCCTAAAAAGCTCTGCTTGCAGCATAAGATTTGAAATGTTTATCCTTTGAGAAAATATACTTGGTGTAGCCATAACAAGTGGTAGAATATCCTTTTTGCCTCCGAATTTGAGATTAGAATGTCTATGTTTATAGCTGAAGGAGGATACCACTAGAAATAAATATTTAGTAAGGTGGTGATAACATTACAAGGGCAGATCTTAATTCAAGAAGAAAAAGTCAGTCTTCTATTTACAAAACTCAAATGAGAGATTACAGACTAGTTATTCTGGGATTACTGTCCAGCCCTGGCAATATGATTATAGAGGGCTGATTACTAGTAAGCACAGGTGCCAGCACTTCTTATACATAAGGTGTCTGAAAGATGCTGGGACCAGGGATTTTCAAAGTCATTGTTCTATTTCTGAAACCACTTTATCACATACTCTTTTTTTGCCCTTGGAAATGCATTTCATTTCTCTACATTTAAGTTCCTGCATTTAGAAAATGGAGATTAAGATCGCAGATGCAAAGCTGCTCTAAGTTTATTGATATTTGCAGCTTTCAGAGCTTTAATGGGTAGCATCATACAAAGGCGAAGAGTTCTTTACATTTTACTGAAGTGATTCATTTTTCAGCTGAACACACTGTTGTACTGCAAATCTTCAATGAGTGAGGACTTGCCAATTTGAAGAAACAACTGATTTAACTAAATGGTTTTTCAAAGGCACATAGAAAAATTGGTGCAACCCCATCATGGAGATAAATTTATATCAGGCTGAGTGCCTCATATTGATTAAGCTTATGTCAGCAAGGAATCAACTTGCTAATGCCATGAAAGGCACTTCTAAACTGAAGTAGGAGTGTTTACACAAGGGATTAGTTTAATATTGGCATTATTTTCCCCAAATAAGACAAGTCTTTAAGTCCCGTATCCCTAGTGCTACGCATTGTGAATTAAGAAAAAAAAAAAGTAATAGAAGTGACATAGCAGACATGGCCAAACCAATTAATGCCTGTCCTTGGTACTCTGAAGGCTACATTGGCTCACAATTAGGCTTGCTATGATTTGAAGCATCTTTAAGCCTTCTGCTGTTGAACACAATATGTGGGAACACAGTTCTGTCACATTTTTTTAATGTTCAAGTGATGCAAACTGGCATACCCCAGAGGTGTGAGTTCAAGGCTGTGGTTTCATGGCAGCCTAATTTCTATGGCAGGCTGGCCGCCACTATGAAGTCACAAATACATTGTTTGTGAGAAGAGGGGAAAAGTGCCTCCCAAAGCAGTTTGGTGAATGCTTTTGCTTGTTATAGCAGCAGTGTGGACAAAATTTAGGATGAGCTGCTCCTAGCCCTTGTCTGCTAAAAGGAGGACCCAGATTTCCAACTCGGAATTGCCATCACATATGTACTTGGAAGAATCTAAGTGTAAGCACAGTGAAGACTTTTAAGTAAATATTTAAATCAGTGTACATTTTTAAAAAGTCACAATGTACACAAAGAAGAAGCTATACAACTGTAAAAATGTATATAAATAGAAATGTAAAACTCAATGGCTTTGCAGAAATACTAATAGTTATCCATTCATCTAGCTATAATAAATGGCAGAGGAACAGACAATGTCCAAAAGAATCATCATCAGCAAAGTACTTCCTGAGTTTTAACAATGATTTCAACATTAATGGATAACAACACGTAAGAGCCATAAGGTAGATATCCCGTCTTTTCCCTTTCCATCCTTTCCTAATGCTTTCTATTCAGTGTTCATATTTTTATGCATTTCCTTCCTCATGAATTAAAAACCTCTGAGAATTGAAGAATAATCATGAAGTCCCTGCGTCTCTCACTTTCCAGGTAGAGTGAACCTTGTTTTCAATGGTGTGACTACCACTGAGAGCTGAAGTGGGAAAAGGAGGTGTTTTCATCTGAAAATACAGAAGTACATAAGCATGCCAGAATCTTCTGGATGTTACAGATTCAATCAGCCAGATGTTGCAGTAGCTGTGTCTCCTGGATATGAGCTCATTCCCGCTGAGCAGGTCGAGGCTGAGGTGTTACTGCAGTGGGATACAGCTGTAGTGGGCTGTGGCTGCTGAGACCAGCCATCCCTGATATGACTGGGATCAGGCTAGTATGACACTTTAAGATACGGAAGCAAACTTTTGTAGGCTCTGTATTCAGCACATGGATGGCTGAGGGGAACAGAAGACCTGGGACACTGAGGTGATGTGGCTTGTCCTCCTGGTCTTCAGTGCTGGGAACTCTCGGATACTTTTCTTAATGTCAGCAATACCATATGAAAGTACTCAGAATTGCAATAATCACCCCTGAAGATAGCAAATGTGTAGATTTCCATAGATAAATCCAAATCCAGCAAAAATTACGCAATCCTATTAGTCACTAAGAAAAACAGAGACATCACAAGATCCAGAAGCAAAGAGTTCCAGATGCACCCACTGACCTGGGAGAGGTTAATGTTCTGAAAAGGATATTAGAGAAGGAGAGTCTTAACAATTTGCAGTTGAGCTAATTGTTGTGGTTGCATATGTGAGTGATACAGAATGTCTTTCTGTGACAAGAGGAACTTAAATTCATCATTCTGAAGGTAACATTCCCTGCTGTGAACTTTGAGATTTTTATGAAGTGCTCCTTTTCCTCCTCCTTGACGACTGTGGGATCAGGCTAAGGATGGTTTATCTGGGGGCCATGTGGGATATTGGGGTGCCACAGTGTTGAGCAGTTGCTGTGTCGCCAGAGTCAGAGAGCAGGGGAAATGCTAACTAGAAAAGTCAGAATTGGAGGAAGGTCTACAACGCTACTCCTGGCTATCCTTAAGACAATTCCTTTCACACAACCAGCCTGAAATTTCCAAAAACCAATTTACTTCAAAATAAAGCTGACCCCTCCTGTGTGATGAAGAATGTATTTAGGGGAGAGGTGCTTACAAACAGATCCTTGTAGCACATTCCTTTAAGTCTTGCTGGGCATTCTGCCTCTGTTTACACTGGTTAAATATTTAAAGCTATCTTTGCAAAGAAAAGCAAAAGCCCAGATTTCTTCTAAAGAGAAAGTCCAGATTGTCCTTTAACATGTACCGAGCCACATTCCATTGAACAAGGCAGATGCAGTCTGAGAATTACTCCTGCTCTGATCTCAGCCTGCTCAGTCACTAAATAACATTCATGGAAAATACACGCACACCTAAAAGACATAGTAAAACAACTTTTCTCCACTCTATCTCCCCATCTCTATCTCCCACAACACATACAACACACACACACACATGCGCACACGCACACACACAGCACGCACACAGCACACACGCACACACCTTTTCAATTTGTGTATCTTGAAATAGTAATGCAGCAAATATGATCTGAATCTCATTTACATCAGTGGAAATGGGGAGTCATTTCTTTAAAAGGGATGTACTTGAAGCACAGCAAGAGCAGTGTGAGGCCAGAAGTAAGAGCTCATCATATAATTTCTCCTTGCATCATAGCCTTATGAAACTCTACTCCTTTCCCTTGCATCTGTGAAATCAGCAGGTCTACTCCTGGGAGTAAGGATTGCCATCTTAGGCCCTTAAATCAGCCTCTCTGTGTTTGAAGAACGAGAGTCTGTGTTTTCAGGCACTGTGTGTAACTGTAGAAGAACTTGCTCAAGAAAGGGAAATAAAAAGAGAGTAAAAATATTCCCATTCTCTGAACAAAATGAGCTGTGATCTGCAATTGCCCTTTTAAGAGTTGTGATTTTTTCTTGTTCTCTGGAAAACTTCTGGCAGCAGCAGCCGGGCTGCAGCCCCTGCGCCTCTCACCCCAGCGCAGAACACGTCAAGGAAGGCAGGCAACATACGGCTTTAATTTGCAAGGGATCATCTACATTTCTTCTGAACAGAAAAGAAAACCTAATCAAATCTCCACATACTCCATCTATCTTGAATAAACAGCATTAAGGAAAAAATGCTGTGGGTATTGGGAGGAAGAGCCTCTTTGTAGTCTGCTTTGACTGTACACACCACTTCGCCTCATGCCTCTTTAAAACATAAAAATCCTTGTAATGGGGGGCTGACTTACACCAATGCTGGCCAAAAATTGCTCATTCTTCCTAGCCCATGCTACCTGGTAGAACATTCATGTCACAGTAGGTATCACTCAGCAGGAATAAATTGTATTTCTCTTGTTCCCATAACCCCCAAATACATATAAAAGTACAATTTTTAACCTAAATTGACAATCACAAACTAATATAGCCAATTAATAAAAGGCATATATAAAGGCACATGGGATGAATTTGAGGGTAAGCTGACCTGGGCCACCCTATGGTCAGAGAATTGCCTGGTATCTTGTAAAATGCTTGTTAATAACAACTACCTCTGCACTGAGGTGACTTTCTGAGCACTTGGCTGTGCAGCCCTGAGATCCTTTGCATTAGAAGGTATTCTGGCTGCTGACTGCAGCATCCCTAAGGCTTGTGTTCAGCTCCTACTGATTTTCTTTGCCAATCACTGCATGTGTTTGTTATTTTTGTCAGCACAGGCATACTTCCAAGAGTCTTCTAGATGTTCCAAGACATGGTCAGTGTCCCAGGTAGGCTTTTAGATTTTAAGGATTTTGTTCTTCTGGCAAGACTAAATCTGTGAGACGCTATGCCCGTGGCCCTGGGGCAGATGGCTATGTCACTGGCATGTTGCAAACTGAAAAATATCTTACCATGCAACTGTAAAAGCTGCTTGGGAGTCTTGTCCAGGTACTTTCTCTCCAAAATTTTGGTTTGTAGACCTCTGTGTCAACTTCTAGCGTCAAACACCTTACTTTAAGGAGCGTGTATTATCTGGATTAAGGATTTTATCCCCCAAAATATGTGGTAGATTTAATATGGCAATGTAAGGGTGTACCTTATTTAGTCTTAAGATTGTAAGATGTATGACACTGTAATTATCTCTCCTTCATTTCACTGCATTTACAATCTTTGTACTGATTCTTCAGCAGTGTCCCTGTCTGTGCATTGTGAGGACTTGATGTGATGTGTACTGCCAGTACTCAGAGCTCAAATGAGACCCACCTGAGATGTGAACCTGCACTGTCTCATTTGAAAACTCCCAAGAAACTTCACTAATTTAGTATACACATTGTTGCCCATCACAGTTTACATATTTTAATCCCTCTCTCTACCCAAATCTCAAAAATCCTTTCTTTCCATACAGAACTAATGGCTCTGCATCCAAAAAATATTACCTGTTCCTTTCAGCCAACATTCATCCTCAACATGAGACAAAAATCAACTTTTAACTTAGCCTACTGTATTATGATGATCTTACTTTTAACCCCTTATTTGATATTTAAATAATGAAACCTTTAATCAGCTAAAAACCTAATTATTTAGGCATAATTTTTTCTTTAATTTGGTGGACAAACATACACTATGTTATCATCTGGGTTTACATTTTATTCATTTGGGTGCTCACAAGCCTTACTAGATGCACATTTGTGCTTATATTTGGATTCTCTGTATGTAACATAGGTCTGTGAGATAAAGCTGAATAATTTTCTCTATGGAACAAGTCTTCCTTAAGTGCTATGGAATGGAAGTATTCACTCTATCCTATTTCTGCCAGTCACATAGAGGAAAACAAGAAAATACTGTGATGACTTTTTGCTTTCTTTCCAAAATTAAAGATTTACCTAACTTCGTTTTTTTTCCAGACAATCCCCCATCTCCCATAACAAGTAAAGCAAACACAAACCAGCACTCTAAGGATAATATTGGTACATAAAGAATGTAACAGGACAAATCTCAGTATTCTGCCTATCTGCCAGAGCCTCAATTTCTCCGAATGGCTACTATACCAAGTAAAATCAGCATATTGTTTTGAAGTAAAAGCTGAAAATCCTTTTTATTATTTAATGCCCAATTTTTTGTTTCATTTAGAATGGAAGACTGTCTTTCTATGGCACAGGGGAAGAGTGCCAGTGCTTTAAGAAATACACTGTGTGTCTTCGTAAGAACTTGATTACTGTCATATTGGCCTGAGCAAAGGTGGCATCCAGTCCAGTCTTCTCTCTCCGTCGCCCATGGTGGATACCTAAGGAATCATTAAAAGAACAAGGCAGACACACAGGAGTAGTTTCCTGTGGATATGATGTGCAGTACTGGGCTTGCATGAAAAGTCGTATATTTTATTAGACCAAGACATATAGGTGGAAAAAGAAGACAGACTTTTGGTCACACTTTTCTGTGGGTTAGAATCACCTTTCAGTTAAGAACAATTGCTTGCCATTTACTAAGATATTTATTAATTAAGCCCGCTCTGAAAAGAAGATGATGGTAGCTCAGAATAGAGAGATGCTAATGATAGCAGAAAGTAGCATTTACTAGCTAAGCAAAAAGGAGAGACAATTACTCAAGTCTGTTGATTTGGAGAGGGGTACAGTGTGGAGGAGGAGGAAGGGGGCTGTGTGTGGAAGCAGAAGGAAATTATAACATACTATCAGACCAGCATCTCTACTGAGTCCATAGTTTTGGGCAGAGTTATGAAACCTAGCTCCCATGTGCACTTCTGTGGGACAAGTTCTGTAGATTCCCTTAAGTACCAGGTCTGAAAGGAGAGGGAGGATGTCTGTTTTGTGAGAAAAACTCCCTCACAAAGAGCACAGTGGTTTGTTTGGTCTGTGAAGAGGGTCTCTGGGAGTTCATGCTGGAGCTGAGTGGTCCTTTTGAGCAGTACAACTACAAGGCATGCAGCCGTGCACTGGGTGAAGTACAGCCCTGGAACATCAAATATAAGACCAGGTATGCTGGTGATTTGATGGCAGGGGGTGTTCATTGCTGTAGTAGTGGATGGGCATCGACACATCTGGTATTTCTTGCTCAGGCACGGTATAAACTGATCCAGTGTTTAGGGCCACAGAGGATTATGTTCTAACGATGAGTTTTGCAGTTTGGGGTGTTTGAAATGTGGGACAAGTGCTTCTGGTAAGATTCTTTCCACACAGGATTTTCTTCTGTTATATGAAAAATCATTAAACAGTTAAAATGAGCAAGTTCGAGGAACTCTCCTGAATTTATGAGCTCCCAACCCTTGTTCTTCACCCTACCTCAATCCCATTTCCACTTTTTCTTTCTAAGCTGGTCTTACTGATACATCTGAACTCCAAGTAGTTTTTCTCAACCTCCATATAGCTTTTAGCTATTCACTGCATTTAGATAGTTACTGCTTCAGAACCAAACAACAAAAAAAGCTTTTTAATACAGAAATGTGTCTGTTTTTCCTTCTGTAGTAGGTGGCCTGAAAAAACCTCTTACGTACATGTACAAACCTTTCCTGTACACACTGGTCCTTCTCCTAGAACACTCTTCTAGGTCATTAGAGATGGTGTTTTTCAGTTTGAGAAGTGTTTCCTTAATATTTCAAATGCAGACCCTAGTAGGTAGAATTTCAACCAACTGATGATGCACTCAGGCATCTCAATTACCGCTCCTGGATTGTGTGATGTGTCCTCTGAAGAGGACAGGCAGAAAGCCAAGGAGGCTTCCTAAGACTAGTCAGAAATTCACATTCATTTTCTGTGACAAAGAGCATGTATAATACTTGTTCCAATCTAAAGATCCAGTGTTCCGTCTTTTTAGGATGAACAGAGAAACAATACTACTATTTAGGGCTGAATATAAATTAGGTTTTGTGCTAGAAAGGAGTTAATTTTAATCACTGATGTAGATCTGAAGAGAAAAATCTGTAGCTTAAAACTACAAATACAATATTTAAGGAATCAAACTTTTCAGCAGAAGATGGAAAAAGGTATTTGTGCATATCATTTTTGAACTGTGGTGCTCTGAGAAAGCTCTTGACAGAACTCAGTGAACCTCAGAAAATGAGGACATCAGCAGTCGACATTTTTAAGGATGTGCAATTTCTAAACATGATCCCACTCCTGCAGTCGTTACACAGCATAGATTTTGCTATTAATTAGTTTGAATGTGGGACAGTACTGCTGGGAGAAAGAAAGTGGCCTAAATAGCATGGTCCAAATTTTATCTGTAGCTATCCAAGAAATACTGATGTCTTTTATTAACCCTTGCCACCTCTGACAGCTAGAAATAAATGCTGAACTTGTCTTACTACTAACGGATTTTTGAAACTCAATTAACATGTAAGGTGGAAAGGGTGGGAGCATGCTGCAGAGAAGGAAGACGGCTGGTGGGAGAAGTCCCATGCTTGGTTCAGCTCTGGCAGAATTAACTTTTGCACAAATATGAGCACATTTGCACACATGATGGAGAGCCTTAATTACTGAATGACTGGAGAACAGGGCAGGGTTCTTCTCCTCTCCAGGAGCACACTTTATTAGTCTTATTCAATTCCAGTGCGTACAGTAAATCCCCCATTCAGCCTTCATCATTTTTCTGGGCTATGCATTTCGGGAAAGCCAACGGGACCTCCATTCTGTTTGTGCAGTGGGGCTTCAGACATGCAAAAATGGCCACTGCTGGCGGTCACTGTATGCCCATTCACCCCCTCCCTAGAATACAGCAAGAATTAAAAAAACCTACGGGAGGTATTGCAAGTCACAAAGTATTCGACTCGAGTTACACTGGGATAGTTGCCTACTGGGCAGAGGGAAGAAGGGAAATGGGAAAGCCCTACTGGGATTATTTTCGTATCTCAGGCTGCTGCTGTGGTCACGATGGGAGGAAGGCGCAGATAACACACTGGCAATAGCTCGGTAGCGAGCTACTTGAAGTGTCTCTGGGGTGAGGCGAGTTTTAGCCCCTCGATCATCACTGTGTATGCGATGTGCACATCGCCGTCTGTGCCTTCACGCTGCCGCGGCTCCTGCCCGCGCCCCAAGTGACCACAGTGTGTCTCCCACACTTCAGACCCGCAGAGATGCCCTCGACTGCGCACTGTTCCCCGCAGCAGGGTCCTGACAGCGGCGCGGATCCCTCCTCCAACCCTGCCGTTTGCCATGTGCCAAACATCGATTCCCCCGCCCGGGATTAGCCCGGCTGCTTGCACGGCGGGGGGAAACCGAGGGTGAGGGGCCCCGGCCCAGTCCGGGTGCGACGCTCAACGGCTTCAACAATCGTCATCACCAGGGAATCCAACACCACCCCCGGGGCAGCCGGGGCCGGTGCGCTGCCGACCGCCGCGGCACAGCCCCATCCCCCCGATCGCC